>WHVD01000323.1:0-47221 GCA_015178975.1 Hysterangium stoloniferum | reverse complement strand
ACAAGAAATGGGAAAATAAATGGTGAAAAACTCTATAAACTTTTATGGCCAAGGAACTCAATTGAAGGTGTTCAGGTTATAACAGTGAAGTATTTTAAAGATGTGGGAAGATGGAATTTGGGCTGTAGTGGGTGTCTGGGTGTAAGGGAACATCCTGGGGTCGTCCCATCCACTAACCTACATAGTTTACGTCATGTCTGACACCTACATCGCGGACATCTCCTTAGTAGTCTAGATTTATCCTCTGATGGTCTGCCTTGTGAGCAGACGGATAGCACCGTCATTGATGGATCTCATTGATGGTACCTTAGTACTGGATATAGGTAGATAGTCTATAGATAGTACCCCCTATGCCTTTGGGTATATATAGGTAGATAGAGCATGTAGATACTCTATCCTGTTATCAACTAGTTGACGTGTAGCCACCCTGTCACCACTCGGGAGAGTTGTCCTCTGACACTGGGTGGATGAAGCAACATCAGTGGGAGATGAGGATCGACTTCTACTAGAGCCAGAAAAGGCAATTAATGATCAATCTGGAATTTCAAGCAAAAGTGAAGCTCACTGGATTTTGGGAATGAGTATCTAGTATGATACGAAATTGAAATCAGTTTATATATCCCTATATTTAAAATATACTGGGAAAATGCAACATGCTGAATTCTAAACCAATGTGATCTCCTATCCCACTTGGAATCGATTTTAGTTCCATTGCATGGTTAGAAACTCGTGAGGAAAAAGAAGAAACAACTAAACTGCCCTATCAAGAGCTTATTGGAAGTCTCATGTTACAGCTGTCGTATTGTGTCCTGATATCACTCATTCGGTCAGTAAACTATCTCATTGAAATCTTGCCAAATGGAATATATCTTTACGACTAGAGAGTAAGAATTGCGTTTAGGAGGAGGAAACTGATACTTTACAGAGATATTCAGATGGGGATTTTGAGCGGATTGTGAGGATAGACGATCGACAGGAGGATACACAATGGTCTTGGAGTGGGACCTGTGTCTTGGTCATCCAGATAATCAAATTCCCGTGGCACTTTCAGAAGCCCCCGTGAAGTCATGTGGATAAGACACTTCTTTCAAGAACTCAATATCATATATGAAGAACCTATGGCTATTTTACACGAAGTACAAAGTCCCTTGTCAATATGCACCAAATCATCAGATAAAGTGACCAAACCAGTTTTATACATACCTGACAGTTTTTCTTTTCCAGTTTATTTATTGTAATTAGTGTATTATTTTCGGGATTTACAGTTGTCATGGCGCTATAACTATCAGGGTTTAAAGCTTATCTCGGCTAACAGTGCTTGTGGATGCGGGGCAGTGACTTAGTAGACCAGTGTTATTCCAAAGTGGTTCTCACAAACATAGAAAATGCCTCATGAACCTTGTAAACGGTTCTCTTTCCATTCTTGTTACATGCCTCTGTTAGAGTATGATATTACAGCTCTTACATAGTCTATGATGTTCCCTGTATTTTTCTGATATTTGTAGTATTTTTCCCAGCACTGTAGGTGCAGTATTGAGTGAGTTACCTAGTAAGGTAACTGATGTGTAGGTGCTTAGGTAAGCACCCTGGTAGCATACTCCGCTGTGGGTGTGGGAAAGTCTCCTTAGTGTTTACTTTCCTCACACTCACAGGGTGTTTGTCAAGAGTTATTCAACTGTTTCAATAGCCTCTTGTCTATATCTCACGTTCCCCATGTCTGAACACAAGGCAGTACCTAGTCACCCTGACGATGCCGAAGAGCTCCCCCCATTGATCTCGCCTGCTACCCTGGAATCTCAACGGATTGCAGTCCTCGAAACTCATTTTCAGGATACGCTCCAGAGACTATGGGCGTGCAATAGAGAAGGTCACGGCCTTTGTTCCCACAGACCAGGTCGTGACGAGCATGTACCGATCAACAAGGAGGCGCTGGATTCATGGGGTCAGCAACTGGTATGTCAATATTTGTTTTCGAGGATCTACTCCAATGTGTCGAACTTTCTTTTCATGTAGTGCCGTGGTTTTCCAACTTGCCTAGGGCCGCCGTGAGGCTTACTGGATTCATCAGGGATTGAGCAAGGCATGCCCTTCATTGAGAGAGACGCCATCATTAGGTGGATCGAACCCGTTATTCGTAATTCAACGGAAGTCGAAATCGCCCCCGGTTACCTTTGTGGTCTGGCAATGGAGCGGATCGGGACGAAGCTACTGTACGGCACCAAGATATCCATTTTGGTTGGGAAGTGCTTCTTCAACGCGCGGCGTGTGGAGGAGTACCGAAGGGTTTCCAATACGCTCATACTCACAGCTGATGGTGAAAAGATGAAGACTAGACTGCTTAACAAACAGCTAACTGTGCGGCAATTGAGCATAATGGTGAAAGAGGGGGTGGATCTCTTCAGGCGTGTTCACTTCTTGTAAACGCTACCCATTGCATGCTGAAATCATTTTAATGAAGACCATCTTACCCACGTAAAATACGATATCGGGCGAGTCGCCTTATTTTGCGGACCCATACCGCCTTTGGTTTCTCGTTTGGTACTAGCGAAGAAGAAAAGACCGGCAGAGTCATAGTACATATGGCGAACGTATTCTATTTCATCACGTTTACTGAGGTTCCGCCAGCTAAAATTGTTCCTATTCTCTACACTGCGCTGGTCGGGTCCCAACTTCTTGGGGACTGCTATGCTGTCGCCTCGATATTCATATCACACCTTGGCGAATACCTTTGAAGCCCGTCGGCTGCCACCCTCACCACTGTGCGATATTCTATTATTACTCGCTGTTTCTCCTTGATTATTAGGGAGGTGCATGATGGACGGGGCCTGTCACGTGAGGACCTCAATGTGATTAAAAACTATTTCAAATTCTGGACCAGGTCGTAAGTTTTCCCGTTGCTATTTTTGGAGAATGGCCGAAATGAGAAATATGCAGATACAATCGAAACCAACCTGGTCACAGGGAACTGATCGATATGCAAATATCGATTTTCTCCTGCTGCTTCACACAGGATCCTTGGCTCCGCAGCATTTATGGAACTCTATTGGATATAATGCTTGACGTTTTACAGACCAACATCGATTCATTTGCGTGTGCCGACTGTTCTCGCTACATCGCTTATAAGTGCATTATAAATGCACTCGATGCATTACTTGAGGATGTCACATTGTTGGTAGAAAACATTGATCGAATTAATACCATTGTTTCCATCGGGGTTAAAATGCTGCAGTAAGTCCACAGTTACACCATCGCGAACCTGTGGACTCAAATCATTCGGCTATCAGAATACTAATTCAGACCCCGAACTCAGACACTTCAGTGTTTCATGGCGCCTCGATGGTATTAAGCGGCTTGTCGTCGTTAATTTCACAATCTCCAGAACCCGAAATTGCGTGTACAACAGTGCGAGAGGACAACCCAATCACTGTCCTCCACAGCTTCCTGGCCTTTTCTGAGAGGGTTGTCTATATGCCCGAGGAGGAGCGTGGGGCGAGGAGCTTGAATGTTTTGATGGACGAAGTGCATTCACTCCTCTGTCTGCTTGCGACTCCATTTGTCGGGGCCAAGTTCTAACACAAACTACTTATCCCTCTTGGAGAACCACGGACGGGTGGAAGACTAGACTGTTCCATACGACCAATGTATTTCCTCATTACTTAAATGATTCGACCTATGTCAAGATTCTTTGAAGAGTAATGCAAAGTATCATATCCGAAAGATGGTTTTCTCAATCCTTAAGGGCTCAAACGATGGTTGAAGATTGCTACCCTATGATTTGGAACTTTGCCTTCCCTCTGATCCTCTGCCTCCTCAGTTGGGTTCTGTGTGGAGCATTTGTTAATAGAGACATAGTATGACATCCTACCTGTGTGAGGGCAGTCAATCTTAAAATGCTCTAAACTCCTGCAAATCCAGCACTCCTTCAGGGGTTTAGCAACACTTTTCTTGTCACTTCGTTCAAAAAAGAACTTGCCGTGTTTCTTACCCTGTTTCATATTAGATCTTCTAGGGACAGTTTTATCTTTGGCTTCACTGAGAAGGACCTTTTTTTCATTTGATTTTGACCTTATCCACAGAATGGCTTTATTTATTGCAAGGACAACCCATCAATGACATAATGGGGTTGCAAACCTATGCCAATAACTTGCAGGAAGCCCTCATTAATGCCTGGAATCAGACCCATCGAGAGCGTTATTGGTTCCAAAAGCCCAGAGTCATGATTGCCAAACAGGAAGAGTTGGATCCCTGGCATGAGGAAGAACACTCTAGAGGAATCGACCACACTAATTGTTTGTTTCCTTCCATTTTTCTCTATTCCTGCCATGTCTGCTTTGAGGGGACATTATCCATAGCACCCCTCTTTCACTGTCCTTCTAAGTACTCCTCTCTCCTCTTCCTCTTGAGCATTTTCAATTCCTCCTGAACCTGCATGGAGAAACCCTCAGACTACTGTTTCTTCCTGATCTCCTCCTCAGTGGAAGGGAAGATACTATGAGGGGGTGGGGGGGTTTTGCTCTATGTTCCTGAGGGAGCCTCCTAAGTACCAGAAGGCCGGGGTGTGGCTTCTGAAACAGGGTCCGTCCGTGTAGGGTATGTGGACAAAGAGGCTTCCCCCAGGTGCTCGACAATTTCTGTTCGAGGTAGTGGGGGAAGAGAAACCGTTGTTTGGGGTTGAGGTATTCTTTTGAAATTGGGGAGTCTGGGTCTGGGGGAAGGAGTATATGGAGTGAAAGCAGTGCTGCTTCCCGAGTTGGTGGAGGTACCTGCTGTGTTGTCCTGCGAGGTGGGATGCATCGATGATGGCATCCCAGAATTACCCATACCGTGCTTGACGTTTTCAGTATGAGATGATGTGGTAGAAATATTAATAGGTTGGGGTCATGGTATTCTTTTGAAGTTGGGGAATTTGGGTTTGGGTTGTTGGTCTTGCGACATAGTGTACTGATTTGAGAGTTTGACGTGGAGGGAAGAGATAGGGGGATAAAATTTTCTTTAGTGGTTTTATGTTTTTATATTAATCTCAAGCTTCACTTGGTTATTCAGGTGAAAGGCCGAGGGGGATGAATAGTAAGGAGTAGAGTTAAAGTAAATAAACAGAGTCATCGTCATGAAAAGGTGAAATGATCATTAGATTTGGTAAATAGTTTTGTAAGCTCTGAGAAAAGCGGGTGTGTTACGAAGGTCATTGCCATTTAATCAGGTGTTCTCTTCCAGTCCATACCCCTTCCATTGAACTTGGAAGAGGAGTCGATTTCGATGCTTTTTGTGTCCTACTATAGCTTCTTCTTTGTACTCCTCATCATTACAGTCTAGTTTCTGAGGATTCTCGAGTAGCTCCCTCAATCCAACTTCCATGGGGGAGAGATGGTATTTTTTAAGATGGTCTCAGTTGATCACTGGGTGTAGTTGATATTCCAAGGGAATGTGGAGTTGAAAGACTTGAGGATTGATCTTCTCCAAGACTTGGAACGGCCCTATCCATCTTTGTATAAGTTTCCTCCCAGATCCTTTGGCTTCAACAAGCTCGAGGGAATGGGGATTGATTAGAACATAATCTCCTTCTGAGATATCTTTCACTGGTCTCCTTTTCTTATTGTAGCTGTGAGCTTGCATTTCTTATGCTCATGCAATCAAGTCCCACACCACCTGTCAATGGTTTTCCAATTCTAGAATCCATTGGTCAGCTAAAGGACTATCCGACAATTCCCTGGGAACCATGGGGTCATCCCCTCCTAAGCAGTGAGAAATTCCTCTTGGTAGGTATCCCATAAGCAAAAAGGCCGGTGCGTATCTTGTTGACCTCTGAACCGTCAAATTGTAGGTATGAGCCATTACCTGAGTCCATTTAGACCATTCCTCTTTTGAAGAAGCATAGTACGCTCTGAGCATTTGCTCAATGATGGTATTGGCGTTCTCCATTTGACTGTCAGTTTGAGGATGATGAGATGAAGATACCGTGAGAGTGCTTCCATATACCTTGCAGACTTCTCTCCAGAACCTACAGGTCCATCTCTTGTCTTGACCACAGATTATCCTGGAGGGTAAGCCAAAAGGAGTGGCTACTTTATTCACAAATATTCGCATGAATCCTTCTGCAGATAGATCTGAAGTTGTGGGCTCACAAATTAAGAAATGTGTGAGTTTATCCACAGTGAAAAAGATGGCTGAGTAGGCACCCTCTGTAGGAGGCAATCTGGTAATCAGGTCCATTGAAATGACCTCAAATGGCCTTAAGGGTACATCTGCGGGTCAAAGAGCTCCCTGTCGAGCAGAATGATCAACCTTAGTTTTTGGCATATGTCACAGCTGCAAGCATATTCCACACAGTCCTGTAACATCCTCAGCCAGAAAAACTGGTCCTTCATCAGCCGAAAAAGTCTGTGACTGCCTGCATGACCTCCTCCGAAGGGATTGTTATGTATCAATTTGAGTATGGTCGACATCATGCTGCTAGGTATGCAGATTTGACTTTTCCAGTCTGAATCTCAAAAGAATAATAGCTTATTCTTGCCGATGAAATAGTGCGAGGGGGTAGCTACCATATCTGGGGAAATGGGATCAGCAGTGTAATGATTTCTGAAGGCAGGATCTTTCTGATATCCATCACAAAGTTCCTTGACATAATTTTCATTGATTTCTATAAGCAATTGGGGGTTCGAGAGATTAAAGTTTGCCTCATCAATTTCATCATTTCTGGGGAGGTTGTGCAAATGCCATTTTGTTTGGGGGACCTCTTCCATCATCCCAACTGGTTCGACTAACTCATGGTGAGTGAGGAAGATGGCCTTTTCCGCTGGTTTGTTCTCCCATAATGTCTTGTTGTCATTCTGGTTGTGACAATCTGCTACAATTGGTAAGAGGTCATCTCTCATGGGACTAGCACAGTCAGGTACTCAAGGAAGTCTAGATAGTGGGTCAACATTGCTGTGTATCCATCCCACTTGATGTAAGATTTACAGACTGGGGTATGCAGCGTGTACCACCCCCCATGCAGCCAGTCGATGATTGGTATTCTCAGAAGATCTGGCCCATTGTAATGCCGCATGGTCAGTGATCAAAAGGATATGTTCTCCTTCGATAAAGGGCTGGAAATGGACTACTCCCTCTTTAGCAGCTAATGCTTCTTGCTCCATGGCTGAATAATTACATTCCGCTTTCTTGAGCGTACAGCTCCAATATGCAATGACGTGCTCAACAGTGACACTGGTGTCATCAAAATCTGAGGCCTAGGAATCTGCCCAAGTGAATTCCAGCCCCTTGGTTTTATAATGAGTAATGAACATGGGCACGTCTCGAGATTGATTGAAGGGTGGCCTTGCTTGGGCATAGATTTTAGTGTCCTTTAGATCATTTTCTGTATTTGTTGAAGACAACATCCCAATGTGAAGTCCGAAGCGTCTGTGTATAGCCAATAAGGCATGCCACTCATGGGGTGTCCGAGTACTGGAGCAGAGCTCAATGCAACCTTGATGTCTTCAAAATCTCAGGTGTGTTCTGAATCCCAAGTCCAATGGACTCCTTTCTTTAAGAGGTTAAAGAGTGGAGCAACCGTCCAGGAATAAAATGGTATGTAAGCTGAAAAATACAGAACCATCCCTAGGAAGTGTTGAAGATCTGCTATATTGGAAGGGGTAGCTAGTTCCAGTATGGCAGTGACCTTCTCTTGGTTGGTCAAAAAACCGAGTCTAGACACCTTATGACCTAGTAATAGAATCGAGGTATACCCAACATAGCATTTCTTGGGCAAGAGAGTGATTCCCGCTGCAATTATGGCTTGTAAAACCTGATCTAGATGCTCTAAATGATTGTCCTATGTATTAGAAAAGATCACAATGTCATCAATATAAACTAGACAGAATATCCACAGGTAAGGTGCAAGTATAGTTTTCATAACTCTCTGGAATATAGAAGGTTCATTATGAAGTCCAAAGGGCATTCGCCCAAATTGCCACAGTCCTCAATGGGATCTGAAAGCGATCTTTGGTTTATCTTCTTCCAACATTTTGAGTTGGGTAAAGCCGGCTAATGTGTCAAAGGAAGATAGGATGTTGGACCCTGAAAGCGCTTGCATGATTTCAGACTGGCGTGGCAACAGGAATTCGTTGGGAACTGTTAGGCTATTCAATTTCCTATAGTCAATCACCACTCTCGGTTTCCCATTACAATAGACAATGAAGGCTGGCACCCTCCAAGGACTTTTGGATGGTTCGATTACTCCCTATTGGAACCAAGTATCCATTTGTTCATCAATAACCTTCCTATGGCTGGGGAAGTTGGAAACATTGACATCAAAATAGGTTGCATACCTTCTTTCAATGGGACATTTACTTTGACATCTACTTGTCCTAAATGCCCATCTACTCCAAAGGCTTGGACATTCTTAGTCATTACCGACTCTAGGAAGGAGGAGACATCAGCAGGAATGTCAGGTCCTAAGTTAACCAACTTATGTAGGTCCTCCGCTTGAAATGTTTCCGTGGTGACTTCTGACATTTTAGGGCCTGCTGGGTCGAAATCATCTGCGAGTTCCCATTCTGGGGGCTGTCCGGAAGGTCGAGGATTAAGGATGCACTCCTCTTCTATTTTTGATAGGCTCTCCACAAGGTGAGTGATCTTGGTTGCCATTGACTGTATTGATGCTTTCTCAGTTGAAGATCTAGGCATCTGGGCCCATTTGTTTGCATTGTGAATTAATCCAACAGTTTCCCCTCGTCTAATGATTCTTGGGGTCAGAGAGGGGTTAGCGAGAGGTATGTGGTGCTTTCCCTAGAAATAGCAGTAGTGGGAGTGGCTAGTATACTCCCATTGTCATTCTGCAGCACGACTCCTTCGACTATCCATTGGTCACTGATAAGATCACCAACAAAAACTGGTACTAGTCAAGCTGATTCCAGCTCTATAGTACAATCCTGTAGGGCCCATGTGACTCTTTCAGTATGCACCCCTTTGTCTGGTTTGGAAGTCAATTCTGGTTAGTCATTGGCTAATTCCTCAAGGGGGATCTTGCTAATCGAGAAGGCCAAAGGCTATGGCTCCTTGGAGGAACTGGCTGGGATAGACCCCACCCTTCCTGGCAGAATCAATCTAGAGCCCAACAGCTGGTCTCATAGTGTTCCAATTTCATAGTTCACATGAAAGTCCTCTCCAAGAAGAATCGGGACAGCCATGCCTCAGACAATGTATGTTTCAGCGGTAAATTTAAGGAGCATACTGGTGTCATCTTTGAGGTAAATGGGGATATTGACATATCCTAAGACTTTAGCATTACTGGTAAGCTGTACAAGGTGTAATTTGAGTCCTTGCTTGAGCTTGGGGCGGTCCACTAGTTCCTTATAGAAATCCTCCGAAATTAAGGAGAGATCAGCTCCGGTGTCCAACCTGATTTTAATAGGACTAGAGGCTTCCAAGTCCCCTACGCATCCGTAGACGTGTAATGCTGAAATCCCAATGCTGGAGTATCCACCCAGGGGATCCCATCTGTGGTAGATGATGGTCGAATCCTCTTTCATAAGCCAACTGGATCGAGGGTATTGGACCCTGGGTCTATTGCTTTCCTTTCTTATGGCCAGTTTAACATTCCTCCTGACACATCTACTGTTAGTTACATTCGGAACAAAGTCGTCCACTTCAGAATCTGATTCCTCATAAGGAATAAAGTTGGGTAACTGCCCTGGGTTGAAGGGGAAGTTCTCCTCCTCTGATCCCTCTAACTCAGAGGGGTCTTCTATAACGTGGGTCTGACTTATTTCTTTAGATCGGTTCATGAATACTTCCTTGTCGATGATTTCCTCAATGATGGGAGGTTTAGATTGAAATAAGGCTCCCATCTCAGTCAGACCTTTCCGGTTCTGACGATGAGCATCCAGCCAGTCTCCTTTCTCCGGAAAATCACAGTCTGATATAGAAACATAGACTTGTGCTGCTTTGTTCTCATTTGGGGATAAACTCACATCTAAAACAACATCATCCTCTGATTGAGGAAGGTAGACAGTAAAATAATGCATGAGGAAGGGAATGCTACACAGTGTGAGGAGGAGGATGATGACCGGCTTGTTCGAGGGTGTTGGTACGTTAGAGTTTGGAGGGGGGCTGCCCAGTGGATGGGTGAGGTACTAACAGGATTCATCTGATATTCCGCCGTCATTCACTGGCCAGCCCGTAATGAGCCCACACAGCCCCCAAATCATCTCAAATGGCCCCAAAATGCTACCCAGTGCATTCCACAGCTGCCCAAACTGCTCTGCCACACTGACCATAGCGAAGAATGACGAATGTGTAGCCATGTACATTCTTTTGACATCTGGGAAAAACATCCAAATGTCTGCACTATGGTCAGAATGAGCATGAATGTGTGAGTGTGGGGTTATTCAGATTGATGGGTGGCTGAATCCACTTGATGTATGTGCTTGTGGGCCCAAATCAAGCTCGACTTCATTTCCTTCCTATCCACAGTCATTATCATCTGTCGGGCTTCCCTTTCTTCCCAACAGTCTTCATACAACCACCATCCACAGTAATAGTTGCACATTTTGCACCCGTCGCATTATTGATAGGCTCCATATCAGATGATGTTGTCTTACTCTCCCACTCTCCCAATCTCGCTAAACCCAAACTTGTCCATTCAAAGTCCGCAACGATGTCGATTTCTACGAGCCTCGTCAAGCAATTGCTGACCCAGTGTTGCTTGCGAGCTAACTGATAGAGCTTGTATGTCGAGGCATTACAACAGGCTGGATCAATTGTAATGGTGTATGTGGCGGCAGCGTGAACAATGCCTCACCCAATCAACTTCTGAACGAGCAAGTCATTGACCGTAGTAAGCTTGTGTTTCCAAGGGCTGGTTTTGCATTCAATACAAAGACCACGTGGAGGTGGGTGTTGCATGAAGGGGAGATTGTTGCTATTTTGGGGACTGATGATCCTGTTCTGGCATTGAGGGTGTGTGGTGGAGACGGAGAACAAGGAATGGGAGGGAGGGTTGGTTCCTGAGAGATCATGTACAAGTGTTGACTGCAGAGGAGGCTGAGACTAAAAAGGTTGAGTGATATAGCAATGGACTGTGTGCCATGTATTATATCCATGTGTCATCCATCACTTTTGCGTCTTATATCTCTCCTGAATTCCATTATATTTTTATGATCCTGTAAGCTTATTCATCACTTTGAAGCATTGGAATCGACTGAAAATTGTACCACTTAGAGGACTGATGATGTTGAAGTTGCACATATTAGGTCCTTTCCCTCAACTTCTGCTTTCAGGCTGCTCAAAAATGGATCACACCCCACTTATATCGTACAAGCCATGATAAATTGAGTTTTATAACTCATGTACATTCTCCCTGAGTGCAATTAATGGACTCTTACCGACCATAGATTTTTCCTGAAGAAGTAATTATCATCTCTCATTAGTGTTTAGTTGTTTTTTCACTCATTGCCAATGTTAAGCATAATGTGAGTAATAAGCATCCAACAGTACTTGCATAAATGATGAAAGATATTCCAAGGAATAATCTGTCGTTAGACTACTTGACAAAATGGGGAGATTGCAGATTGTGACAGGGGATAGGAATAGCAATAACTTGAGAGATATGGGTAGTGATAATGTGAGTAATATGGGTCGTGAGAATATGGAAAATATGGATAGTGATAAATATGGAGGAAAAGGGGTATAAGGATTTTCCCGAAAATATGACATGATTGAAGTTCCTCAGATCATGATGTCCATGTAAATGAAATAGGTCAATTTATCAAACGACAAAGGGTGGGCTTCCAGCCAAGAGCCTGCCGTAATTACTTTTCATGTGGGTTCATCATAAGCATTCTTGCATCTCCTTTTCTGTCATGACTTTTAATTGAAGTATAGCCCATTCTATCTCTTTTTTCATAAAAGGAATGAAAGAGCCGGAGGATGGCAGACCCAACTCGGCCACACGGCTCAGCACGTCGGCAGAAGGATGGAAAGAAAAGGTTCTCTGACTGATGTTTGCATGAACGCGAAGTTCAAAGTCCCTTGTCGATATGCATAGAAATTTCAGATGAAGATAACAGACCCGTGTGGCACATACTTCACAGCCTTTTTCTTTCTCAGTTTATTTATTATAATTAATGTATTATTTTCTGCATTTACAGTTGTCATAATGCTATGTTTTGACCTCAATGTTTAATACTTGTGGGATGCGGGGCAGTGACTTAGTAGACCAGTGTTATTTGGCAATTTGAACTACATTTCAAAGCGGTGTCTCACACACATAGAAAAAGCTTGAGGAACCTTGTCAACGATTCCCTTTCCATTCTTGTGGCATGCCTCTTGTCTATATCTCACATTCCCTATGTCTGACCACGAGGTAGTACCCAGTCACCCTGACCAGGTCGAAGAGCTACCCCTATTGATCTCACCTGCTGCCCTGGAATCTCAATGGATCGCAGTCCTCGAAAGTCATTTTCAGGATATACTCCAGGGACTGTGGGCATGTAATAGAGAGGGCCACGGCCACTGTTACTACAAACCAGGTCATGACAAGCATGTACCAATCAACAAGGATGTGCTTGATTCATGGGTTCAGAAAATTGTATGTTAATCTTTTGTTTCGAGGATCGACTCCAATGTTGAGATTATTTGTGCAGTTCTAAATAATACTCTCAGTGAGTGATAAACCTTCACTATAACATCTATCGTTATCTACCTAAATAATACTGAATTAATAGTAAGTAAACTATTAATGTAGAACTAGGGAAAATTACATACCTCTCAGTGAGTGATAAACCTTCACTGAGAGGCTACGTGATCGGTCTCTATGCTAATATAGTATCCATAAGGGGTGACCTTATAAACCCACTCCAATGTGGGAATGTTACATTAGGCGACATTAGGTGACAGCACCCACATGGTTTGTGGTTTGTAATACATATTCACATCATTTGTTGCATTTGTTTTGTCACAGCATCAAATAAAGTTTGTTTTCATTGTCAAAAAGTTATCAAGTTAATTATCAAGCTTTATTATATTAATAAAAAATTGTATATTCTACATAGTTGTTCTTTAGCCAAGCTTGTCTAATAAAATATCCTTTCTCATGTAAGCTAGAGCCTCAAAGCTTTCATATCATTCAAAGCTTCAATTATAAGAAAACATTATCAATGCACTAAAAATATGGACCATGACCATTATGCATCCAATGATATTCAACCTGCACCCCTGTCGCATCCATAAGTTGTGATATATATGTACATTCACATTGCAATCACATTTAATACTTGTATTGCATTGGTGTCATTTTCTAGGGCTTGCATCATTGTTAGCCTGAAAATGGTATGAACCAGCAGGGTCAAACTCATAAGTGTCTTTCCACAAATATTTACTTCACCATGCAATGTGTTTTTCTGAATATCTTCATATCAGATAATGTAGTTTGTCAATTTTACCAGACATGGAAACATACTGGGAACATAATGTTTTTTAAGATGCCAATTGGTCTTTCAAGATTGTAGTTTCAACCATTTCTTCCAAGTGTCACCTAGCAACTGGAAACAATGAGGGTTTGCAGTGTATACTTTTTCAGTGAGGATTCACTTGATTAGCTAGTTTCGCTGCTTCTGCTGTCATAATGATGTGAATATTGGATGAAAACGAACTTTATTTGACGCTGTGACGAAACAAACACGACACAAACGACGCGAATATTGTTAAAGAGAGTGCTAGATAATGAAGTTATCTCAGTGTTTGCACGCGAGAGTGGGGCTAAACAGCTAATATTTACCTAGATAATGAAGTTATCTAGGTGTACATTTATGAGTACAAAAAATAGAGCATATGTATGTAACCTAACTCACCTCAGTGTTTGCACGCGAGAGCGGGGCTAAACAGCTGAGGTGAAACTAACTAATGAACGAGTATAAGTAAGATTCGGAACTACATGGCTCGTGATACTACAAGTAAGTTCCGTAAATAAGCATGATCATTGTGTTTAAGATTGAATAGACCAAGAGGACGGCAAGTTATATTTCCGAATACAAAGGACGGAACTAATCTGGTTAGGCAAGGCAGCTGATGCATGGAGCTTACGATGTATTTGTTTATTCAACAAATATGTATTACAAAGCATGTGGGTGCTGTCACCTAATGTCGCCTAATGTAACATTCCCACATCAGAGTGGGTTTATAAGGTCCATCCATAAGCATAATGTAACTATACAGTTACCCTACACTGTGTTCCAGCTTACCAAAGGTAGCTTACGTAATGCTAATATTTCAACATCCAACGTGTCGAACTTTTTTTTTCCGTTTAGTGCCGTGGTTTTGCAGCTTGCATAGAACCGCCCCAAGGCTTACTGGAATCGTCAGGGATTGACGATGGCATGTCCGACTTTGAAAGAGATGCCATGACTATGTGGTTCGCACCCGTTATTTGTGATCCAACGGACGTTGAAGTCGGCCCCAGTTACTTTTGTGGTCTGGCACTAGAGCGGATCGGGACGAAGCTACTGTACGGCACCAAGATTTCCATTGTGATTGGAAAGTGCTTGTACTACACGCGACGTGTGGAGGAGTATCAAAGAGTTGTCGAAACGATCGTGTTCGCTCCCGAGGAATTGACGGCGACTGGGCTGCTTGACGAACGGCTGACTGTGCGGCAATTGAGCAGAATCGTTCAAGAGGGGGCGATCTCTTGAGGCATGTGCGCTTCTGATGAAGGCCATTCATTGCATGCTGAAATCATTTGAATGAAGACCATCTTACCCGCGTAAAATCCGATATCGGGCGAGTCGCCTTCTTACGAATACCTCTACCGCCTGTAGATCCCTGCTTGGCACTAGCGAAGAAGCGAGGATCGGCAGAGTCATAGTAGTCATGGCGCGTGTAATGGAGCTCATGGCGTTTTGCGACGATTCGCCAGCTAACATGGTTCCTGTGCTCTACACTGCCCTGGTCGGGTCGCAACTTCCTGGGGACTGCTATGCTGTCGCCTCGATATTCATATCACACCTTGGCGAATACCTCTGTAGTTTGTCGACTGCCAGACTCCCCACTTTGGAATATTCTATTATTACTGCTTGGTTCTCCTGCATTATTAGGGAGGTGCATGATTGACGGGGCCTGTCACATGAGGACCTCAATGACATTAAAACCTATTTCAAATTCTGGATGATGTCGTAGGTTTTACCGTTGCCATTTTTGGAGAATGGCTGAAATGGGCTATATGTAGATGCGATCGAACCCAATCTGGACACATGGCCCTGGTTGAAATGCAAATATGGATTTTCTCCCGCTGTTTCACACAGGATCCTTTGCTCCGCAGCATTTATGGAATTCTATTGGATATCACGTTTGACGTTTTACAGACGAACATCGATTCATCTGCGTGTACCGACTTTCCTCGCTCCACCACTCATATGTGGATTATAGATGAACTCGATGCATTATTTGAGGATGTCAAATTGATGGCACAAAACATTGATCGAATTAATATCATTGTTTCCATCGGGGTTAAAATGCTGCAGTGAGTCCACAGTTACACCATCGCGGACCTGTCGTCTCAAAAATGATTCGGCAATCAGAATGCTAATTCAGAAGCCAAAACCAACCACTTCATTGTTTTGTGGCGCCTTAATGCTAATAAGGGGCTCATCGTCGTTAATTTCACGATGTCGAGAACCCGAAATTGCGTGTACGGCAGTGCGAGAGGATAACCCAATCCCTGCTCTTCACAACTTCCTGGACCTTTCTAAGAGGATTGTCTATATGTCTTGGGAGGAGATATTCGTGACTGGCTTGAGGTACGGAGTACAATCCCTCCTCTGTCTGCTTGCGACTCCATCTGTCGGGGTCTCACCAAGTTCCAACACAACTATCCCTCTTGAAGACGCACGGACGGACATGTAACTAGACTGTTCCATACGCCTAACGGATTTACTCATTGCCTGGATGTCGTTTGACCTATTTAAGATTCTTCGAAGAGTAACGCAAAGTATGATATGCGAAGGATTGTTTTCTCAGGCCTTAAAGGGCTCAAACGATGGTTTAAGATTTCTATCCTTATGACTCGGAACTTTGCCTTCTTACACCTGCTTTTTCACAACAAGCAACCTGAGATAATCGAGCTTTCCGTGTGGAATAAACCTTTCAACTTCACTAAGGATTATATAACGATCTATGACTTCGGGGTAAATCCATACTCATAAGGTCTGTATAGAGAACCGTGCTAGGATGCGCAGAAAGTGGAGGGAGGAGTGTCGGTTAGGGTTCGAAAATCCTAATCAGGCCTGTCCGCTAGGTACCCCGATCCCGGCTGCTCAAGTCTTGAGCTGGCGTCCCTTCGACTTGTCGAACCTGGTGTACCCAGGTGTCAGGCTGGCGGCGCTCTGCTTATAATACCACATAAAATACAAGATCACACAGCTAGATCCAGCCTGACTAAGATCTGCGCAGATGCTGGCAGCCTCCAGTTCCCTGCCAATAGGGCAGTCAGCTCCCCAGCCCCGACCCTATTTATGACTGATCCTGAATTTTAGGTAGCCAGTTCAGTTTATATATTCATTGTGGTTACTTTCGAGAAAATTAAAGATTATAAAATTAGCACTCGCAGTGTAAATCAAGTCTTCTCCAAGGTGAGAAAGGATTCCTATTTCATTTGGAGTCCGAATATGAAGACCATACTCGAATCACTAAATCCTTGGAAGCTCGTTACTTACTGCCTGCTACGCGCAGATTCGGGAGCCCCTAAACCGGAAGAGTTACAAATTGAAGAGGCCTAGGAGCTTCGGAAGAAAAGAGCCTAGACCTCAATTATGTTGCGCATTGAAGACGAACCGAGGGTAGTAAATATGGTGAATGAAGATCTAAGGGATGGACGGGATAAGTTGAAAACAGCAGGCAGCATGTGTTTAACCAATAATAGAACAATGTTATTGTCAGCACTTGTTTGAATGCGCTATGACGGAACCGGTATTATCGAATATAAATCCCCCACATGGATTCGATCACATTGAAACTATTAGAAGTAGATTATGTTATAGAAGACACAAACCATCTCAACCCATTACTGTGATGACGAGGAGTTTGACATCATGTCCACAACGATTGACTATGAATTGGACACAGTCAACGAAATCGTCAATTAATTCCTTCAAATTGAAACAAGAAAAGAAGATCATCCCACATTCTCAGAAGGCTCAACATTTTCTGGAAGGAGAGGCAGGTATGTATTCAGGTCCTCAAAATGTGTACAAGGAATGCGAAATAAATTGTCAAAAACTCTATATGATTTCATGGCCAAGGAGCTTAATTGAACGTGTTAAGGTTATGACATCGCAGTATTTTAAGATGTGGGAAGATGGAATTTGGGCTGTAGTGGGTTTCTGGGTGGACGATGCAACATCAGTAGGAGATGAGGATCGGCTTCTGCTGGGGCCGGGGGGTGCAATTGGTGATCGCTCACTGGATTTGTGAATGAGTATCTGGTATGACGCGAAGTCTAAATCGGTTTATATCTCCCTATATCCCGGGAAAATGCAACATACTGAATTTTAAACCAACGTGATCTCCTATCTCACTTGGAATTGATTTTAGTTCCATCGCACGATTAGAAACTCGTGAGGAAAAATAAGAGACGACTAAACGAGAGGTTATTGGAAGTCTTATGTTCACAGCTGTCCTATCGTGTCCTTTATCGCTTATTCAGTCAATATACTATCTCAGTATTCATATAATCCTGCTCTTGCCGATTGGAATCTCGCCAAATGAATATCCGTTTACGACTAGAGCAAGAATTACGTTTAGGAGGAAATTGATACTTACAGAGATATTCAGATGGGGATTTTCCAGCGCATCGTGAGGGTAGGTGATCGACGAGAGGATACACAATCTTTCTTGGAGCGGGAACCTGTGTCTTGGTCATCCAGATAATCCCATGGCACTTTCAGAAGCCCTCGCGAAGTCATGTGGATAAGACACTTCTTAGAAGAACTCAATATCATATATGAAGATCCTATGGCTATGTTAGACGACAATCAAGGAATGATAGTTCACTTCTAATCAATGTCCGCTGTGGCGAAACACATCGAAGTCAAATATTACTTTATTCGGAATTTAATTGACAACGGCACCATACAATTCCATTATTGCTCGACAAAAGAAATGATCGTAGACATACTTGACAAAATCATTATCCCCATCGACACACATGTATTATACGCATCGTCTTGGTCTATTTCCTTCTGCCCATGTGTGGGCCTATTGCCACGGGGGATAGGAGTAGTGATAATATGAGAGGGATGGCTAGCGATAATATGAATGGGTTGTGATAATATATAAAATATGGATAGGGATAAATATGGAAGAAAAGGGGTATAAGGTTTGTCCTGAAAGCATGACGTAATTGAAGTCGTTCAGATCATGGTGTCCGTGTGACCTTTTTCATGTGGCTTCATCATAAGCGTTCAGATAAACAGAAAAGGTTATTTCACTGATGTTTGCATGAACACGAAGTACAAAGTCCCTTCGCGATATGCACGGAAATCTTCAGATAAAGTGGCCAAACCAGTTTTGTACATACTCGACAGCCTTTTCTTTTGCAGTTATTGATTATAATTAATGTATTATTTTCTGTATTTACAGTTGTCGTAACGCTATGTTATAACTCTCGTTGTTTAAATCTCATCTCGGCTAACAGTACTTGTGGATGCGGGGCAGTGACTTAGTAGACCAGTGTTATTTCAAAGCGGTGTCCCACAAACATAGAAAAAGCCTGATGAACCTTGTCAACGGTTCTATTTCCATTCTTGGGACACGCCCCTTGTCTATATCCCCACATTCCCCATGTCTGACCACGAGGTAGTACCCAGTCACCCTGACCATGTCAAAGAATTACCCCCATTGATCTCGCCTGTTGCCCTGGAATGTCAACGGATCGCAGTGCTCGAAAGTCATTTTCACGACATACTTCAGAGACAATGGGCGTGTAATAGAGAGCATCACGGCCTCTGTTATCACAGACCAGGTCGTGACGAGCATGTACCGATCAACAAGCAAGCGCTTGATTCGTGGGTTCAGCAACTGGTATGTTAATCTTTTCTTTCAAGTATCGACTCCAATGTGTCGGACTTTTTTTCATTTAGTGCCGTGGTTTTCCAACTTGCCTAGAGCCACCCCAAGCCTTGCTGGATTCATCAGGAAGTGAGCAAGGCATGTCCACCATTGAGAGAGACGCTATTGCTGCCTGGAAGAATCCCGTTATTCGCAATCCAACGGACGTCGAAGTCGGACCCGGTTACTTTTGTGGTCTGGCATTAGAGCGAATCGGCACTAAGCTACTGTATGGAACCAAGACGGCCATTTTGCTTGGAAAGTGCTTGGTATACGCGCGGCGTGTGCAGGAGTACGATGAGTTGCCGGAGTGCTCAGGGACAAGCTCGAAGATACGACGGCGACTAGACTGATTAACAAACAGCTAACTGTGCGGCAATTGAGCAGAATTGTTAAAGAGGGGGTGGATCTCTTGAGGCATGTTCGCTTCTGGTAAAATCCATACATTGCATGCTGAAATTATTCTAATGAAGACCATCTTACCCCCGTAAAATCCGATATCGAGCGAAATGGCTTCTTATGAAAACCTATACCGCCTTTACATCACGTTGTGGTACTAGCGAAGAAGCGAAGAATGGCAGAGTCATAGTACGGATGGCGAATGTAATTGATTTCACGGAGGGTATTGAGGATGCGCCGGGGAAAATGGTTCCTGTACTCTTCACTGCCCTGGCCCGGTCGCAACTTCCTGGTGACTGCTATGTTCTCGCCTCGATATTCATCTCACACCTTGGCGAATATCTCTGTAGCCCATCGGCTGCCACCCTCACCAGTTTACAATATTCTATTATTACTACCCGGTTCTGCCGCATTATTGAAGAGGTGCATGACGCACAGCGCCTGCACATGAGGACCTAATTGTTATTAAAAACTATTTCAAATTTTGGATGATGTCGTACGTTTTAACGTTGCTGTTTTTGAAGAATGGTCGAAATGGGAAATATGCAGATACGATCGAAACCAACCTGGACACATGAAACTGACTTTCCCGCAACTAGCGATTTTCTCTTGCTGTTTCACACAGGATCCTTGGATCCGCAGCATTTATGGAACTCTGTTGGATATCGCGCTTGACGTTTTACAAACCAAGATCGATTCATTTGCGTGTGCCGACTCTTCTCGCTACATCGCTTATAAATGCACTATAAATAAACTCGATGGATTATTTAAAAATGGCACATTGCTGGCAGAAAATATTGATCGAATTAATATCATTGTTTCCATCGGGGTTAAGATGCTGCAGTGAGTCCACAGTTACACCATCGCAGACCGGTCGTCTCAAAATGATTCGGCTATCAGAATACTAATTCAGCGCCCGAAAGCAGAAACTTCAGTGTTTGATGGCGCCTCGAGGCTAATAAGGGGCTCATCGTCGTTAATTTCACAATCTATAGAACCCGAAATTGTGTGCACGGCAGTGCGAGCGGATAGCCCATGTTAAGTTTTCGTGGTGCTGTTCCTAGACCGTATAACTTTCCGTTTGTCTGAGTGAGGTGGCAGTACTCGTTGTAAACGGATAAGGACTAAATAAGTACAAATAGACCTTATGTAACCCATAGTACGCGGTGAATCCCCAATGCTGCGACCCGAGCCCTAATGCTCGCAATCCGTCGCTAACCCGAAATCCCAGAAAAGTCAACAGCCCAATCCCTGCTTTCCACGGGTTCCTGGCCTTTTTTGAGAGGATAGTCTATGTGCCCAAGGAGGAGAGTTTGGCGATGAGCCTGAGTTTTTTTATGAAAGACGTACATTCCCTCCTCTGTCTGCTTGTGACTCCGTTTGTAGGGGTCTCTCCAAGTTCCAACACAGACTACGTATCCCTTTTGGAGAGGCACGGACGGCTGTGTGACTAGACTGTTGCATATGGCTAACATATTTTCATTACCTGAATGATGTTCGATGTAGCTTAAGATTCTTCGACGAGTAACACAAAGTATGATATCCGGAGGATAATTTCCTCAGTGTTTAAAGGGCTCAAACGATGATTCCAGAAAGAGATTGCTACTCCGATAACTTCAAATCTTGTCTTCTTGCACCTGTTCTCCCGCAGAACACTGAGACAATCCTGTTGAATAACACCATTGAAATATATGCGGCCCAAGTTGACCGACCCCAAGACCATCTAACCTTGTACATAGGCACCTGGTATCCATAACACGCCATTAGTGGTGCCTGGCAATATATACGGTCAAGTATATAATCCGGAACTACAGTAGTATTACCTCAGTCCGTTATACAATCAACGAGACTGAGATAAGTAAAGATTGTTATGTATCGGCACGAGACCCGGGCTAGTACCCAGAGAAACTTGAAGGTTGCGGTTAGGTAGAAGTGTCGGAAAAAACCGAAAATCCTGAACAGGGACCAGACTAGGTGCTGATGTGCTGGATCCGCGCTCCTCATCGAACTGTTACGGATTTAATTGACTCCTGCGTAAGAAGAGTATGTTTACAAATTCGAAGTCGTGACAGCCGACTGGTCGTGGATGGGGCACCCAGGCATCAGGAAGCATCACAGTTGCCACAACCCCCCACAGATGTTGACAACCAGAACCTCTTCCAGTGAACGGGATCATAAGCCTCCGCAACAGGATTCTGCACCTTACCCTCAAGCGCCAAAGCAATCAGTCCCATCGACATTCGGGGGGGAAAGCGGGCGGGGAGCCTGCAAATGAGAGGGTGCATGAGGAAGGGAATGCTAAACAGTGCGAGGAAGAAGATGATTAGCGGCCTTTTGGAGGGTTTCGGGGCGTTAGGGTTTGGATGGGGGGCCACCTGGCGCACGGGCGAGGAACTAACTGAATTCATCGGATATTCTGCCGTCATTCATTGGCTAGCCCGTAATGAGCCATATGGGTCATGATAATATGGAAAATATGGATAGTGATAAATATGGAGGAAAAGGGGTATAAGGATTTTCCCAAAAATATGACATAATTGAAGTTGCTCAGACCATTACTATTAATAAAAGTATACCCCGTTCTATTTCTTCTTTCATAAAGGGAATGAAAAGTGAAAGATATTAAAAATAGTATGAGTTGGCTTATTTTAATACACAATCTACAAGTGGGTAATAGACTTGTAATAATAGTACTTGTTTGTCAATCAATGTGTCAGTTGGTGAATCACCTTCTGACGTGATAGTAGGATGCTAGTTTAGGTGTACACTGGTTCTGGCATGCATTCACCTCAGAAAACATGGTCCACAATTAGCATCCTCCTATGAACAAGTGAGGAAAAGGGTGGTTTCATCACCAATTCCAACAAAAGAGCCGGGGCCCAACTCCGCTGCACGACTCGGTACATCGGCTGAAGGATGGAAAGAAAAGGTTCTCTTACTGATGTTAGCATGAACGCAAAGTTCAAGGTCCCTTGTAAATATACACGGAAATGTTCAGATGAAGAGAACAGACCCATATTGTACATACTTAAACAACCTTTTTCATTTTCAGTTTGATTATAATTATTGGGTTATTTTCTGCATTTATAGTTTTATAACGCTATGTTTTGACACTCGGCGTTTAACGGCCATCTTTGGAGGCGGGGCCTTTTCCAGTGACTAGTACACCAGTGTTAATTGGCAATTTGAAAGCGGTGTCTCACAAAAATAGAAGAAGCCTGATGAACCTTGTAAATGGCTGTCTTTCCATTCTTGCGACACGCTTCTTGCCTGTATCTCAAGTTTCCCATGTCTGACCACGAGGTAGTCACCCTGACCATGTCGAAGAGCTACCCAATTGATCTCGCCTGTTGCCCTCCAATCTCAACGGATCGCAGTCGTCAAAACTCATTCTCAGGATATACTCCAGAGACTGTGGGCGTGTAATAGAGAGGGTCACGGCCTCTGTTACCACAGACCAGGTCGTGACGAGCATACCGATCAACAAGGACGCGCTTGATTCATGGGGTTCGGCAAATTGTATGTTAATATTTTGTTTCGAGGATCGACTCCAATGTGTCGGACCTTTTTTTCGTTTAGTGCCTTGGTTTTTCAAATTGCCTAGAGCCGCCGCAAGGCTTGCTGGATTCATCAGGAATGGGGCAAGTGTTGGAGTCTGCGAGCCATAGAAGCTGCGAGACTCTGGTGTTGTCTCAGATGTTTGATTCTGAGATTGAATTAGGTATTTAGGTATATAAAGGTCATGTAGTGAACGTTATACAACAATGTGCTTTGCCCTCATACGTTAAGACTCCCAAAATATCTAACAGCAAGGCATGTCCGCCATTGAGAGAGACGCCATGATTAAGTGGGTCGAATCCGTTATTCGTAATTCAACGGAAGTCTACATCGGCCCCGATTATCTTTGTGGTCTGGCAATGGAGCGAATCGGGACGAAGCTACTGTACGGCACCAAGATCTCCATTTTGGTTGGGAAGTGCTTCTTGAACACGCGACGTGTGGAGGAGTACCAAAGGGTTGCCCGAAGACTCATATTCACAGGCGAGAGTGAAAAGACGAAGACTAGACTGCTTAATAAACAGCTAACTGTGCGGCAATTGAGCATAATGGTTAAAGAGGGGTGGATCTCTTGAGGCATGTTCCCGTCTGGTAAACGCCATCCGTTGCATGCTGAAACCACTTTAATGAAGACCATCTTACCCGCGTAAAGTACAAAGTCGGGAGAGTTGGCTTCTTATGCACACCCATTTTGCCTTTATTTTCTCGTTTGGTACTAGCGAAGAAGAAAAGATCGGTATAGTCATAGTACAGGTGGCGCGTGTAATTTATTTCATCAGGGATATGGAGGATGTGCCAGTTAAAATGGTTTCTGTGCTCTACAATGCCCTGGTAGGGTCGCAACTTCGGGGTGACTGCTATGCTGTGGCCTCGATATTGATATCACACCTTGGCGAATATCTCTGTAGCTCGTCATCTGCCACCCTCAGCACTTTATATGATACTATTATTACTAACTGTTTCTCCTCCACTGCACGGCGCCTGTCACATGAGGACCTCAATGTGATTTAAAACTGTTTCAAATTCTGGATGAGGTCGTAGGTTTTACCGTTGCTGTTTTTGGAGAATGGCCGAAATGAGAAATATGCAGATACGATCGAAACCAACCTGGACACATGAACTGATTTACCCGCAAATAACGATTGGCTCCTGCTGTTTCACACAGGATCCTTGGCTCCGCAGCATTTATGGAGCTCTATTGGATATTGCGCTTGACGTTTTACAGACCAAGATAGATTCATTTGTGTGTGCTGACCTTTCTCGCTATATCCCTTATATCTGCATCATAAATAAACTCGATGCATTATTTGAGGATGTCACATTGATGGCAGAAAACATTGATCGAATGAATATCATTGTTTCCATCGGGGTTAAAATGCTGCAGTGAGTTCACAGTTACACAAATCGCGGACCTGTCGCCTCAAAGTGATTTCGCCATCAGAATGTTAATTCGGAACCCAAAACGAACCCCTTCATTCCATGATGGCGCCTCGCAGCTAATAAGGGGGCCATCGTCGTGAATTTCACAGTCTCCAGAACCCGAAATTGGGTGCACGGCAGTGCGAGAGGATAGCCCAATCCCTGCTCTCCACGACATCCTGGACCTTTCTGAAAGGATTGTCTATATGCCTGGGGAGGAGAGTTTGGCCAGGGGGTTGAATGATTTGATGGACGAAGTGCATTCACTCCTATGTCTGCTTGCGACTCCATTTATCGGGTCTCAACAAGTTCGACCACTAACTACTTATCCGTCTTGAAGAAGCATTGACGGGGGTGGTGTGACTAGACTGTTCCATACAACCAACGTGTTTACTTATTACCTAAAAAATGTTCGACCTAGCTCAAGATTCTTCGAAGAGTAACGCACAGTATGATATCCCAAGGATCGCCTCCTTAGTCCTCCAAGTTCTCAAACGATGATTTAAGAAAGAGATTGCCGCTCCTATAACTTCAAGGATTGCCTTCTTGCACTTGTTTCCAACAGCACACTTAGATAATCGACCGTTGGGGAATAAATTCAAAAAATATTTTATAACGATCTATGACTGAAGAAAAATGACTACATACCCAAAAGGTCTGCATGGAGAACTGGCCTGATATGTGGAGAAAGTTGAAGGTGGGGCTAGGTAGAAGTGTCGGAAAAATCCGAAAATCCTGATCAGGCCAACAGGGCCCGATCGCTGTTCAAACGTTCAAGCCTTGAGCCAGCCGACTGATCGTGTCTGGTGCACCCAGGCATCAGGCTGATGGCACTCTATGCAATCCCGCAGTAAGCGTCACACAGCTCCCACCAGGGTCACGCAGAATCCCTCAAGCTTGTTCAGATGGTTGTCAGCCAAGATCTGCGCAGATGCGGGGACCTGGAGCCCGCGGCAAGAAGTGGGGCAGCCCGCAGTCCCCTGCAAAAAAAGCAGTCACAGAACTGTAGGATTTGCATGTTTGTTGACGGGTAGAATGCATTCTATTGAAACTGACTAGCATTTTTTCTTTAATTCTGTAGTTACCCAAGTCTTGTTGCGTGTCGCCTTCGATAAGGTATGTTGACGAGTTGAGGGCATGCCCAAAGCCTAAGCCTTGCTAAACACTTCAGCATTACAGCCAAGCAATAGTATTGTGAATTTTTCTGAAGACGTCTTCCTGGATCTTTTTTACAGTCAAACTAAATAATCCTACGGTGATCGCCCAACATGTCCAACAGCGCCGATACAGACAAGCTCATGGGATACATTGGTTTTCCTAATATTTCTAACATTTCTATCGGAAGAGCGTTAGGGAAGGTTTATAGTTCACTGCGATGGTGGCAGACATCCACGAAACACCCAGAGAAGGAGAAAAGAAAGCAGGAAGGCGGAAGCATACCGCTCAACTCGAATATCCAAAAGTCCTGTCGCAGTCACAGCATCTGCTCATAGTTGCCAACGTACCAGAAGCTCTGTCATTTAACCAGCTTGTCTCGTCGAAACCCACATACAGTCCACAGAAGGAACATGAGAAAGAGATACAAGATGATGGATTCGATCAGATTGAAACTTTTGGAAGTGGATTATGTTAGAGAGGACACGGACTGTCTCAGCCCGTTAATGTGACGATGAGGAGTTTGACGTCATGTCGACATCGATTGACTACGAATTAGAGACAGTCGAAGAAATCGTCAATTAATTGCGTCAAATTGAAATAAGAAAGGAGGTTCGTCACACATTCTCAGAAGGCTCAGCATTTGCTGCAAGGAGAGGCAGGTATGCATTGAGGTCCTCACAGCCTGCACGAGGAATGGGAAATAAATTGCGGAAAACTTTATCTGATTTTATGGCCAAGGAACTCGGTTGAACGTGTTCGGGTTATGACAGCGCAGTATTTTAAAGATGTGGGAAGATGGAATTGGGGCTGAAGTGGGTTTCTGGGAGGACGATGCAACATCAGTGGGAGATGAGGATCAACTTCTACTAGAGCCAGAAAAGGCAATTAATGATCAATTTGGAATTTCGAGCAAAAGTGAAGCTCACTGGATTTTGGGAATGGGTATCTGATATGACACGAAGTCTAAATCGGTTTATAAATCCCTATATCGAAAATATCCCGGGAAAATGCAACATACTGAATTCTAAACCAATGTGATGTCCTTTCCCACTTGGAATCGATTTTAGTTCCATCGCACGGTTAGAAAATCGGAAGGGAAAAGAAGACACAACTAAACTCCCGTATCGAGAGCTTATTGGAAGTCTCATGTCACAGCTGTCGTATCATGTTCTGATATCGTTCATTCAGTCGGTAAACTATCTCAGTCTTCATCTAATGCTGCTCTTACCCATTGAAATCTTGCCAAATGAATATATGTTTACGACTAGAGAGCAATAATTATTTTTAGGCAGAGGAAATTGATGCTTACAGAGATATTCAGATGGGGATTTTGCAGCGGATCGTGAGGATAGACGATTGATAGGAGGATACACAATCTTCTTGGAGTGGGACCTGTGTCTTGGTCATCCAGATAATGAACTTCCCGTGCACTTTCAGAAGCCCCCGCGAAGTCATGTGGATAAGACACTTCTTAGAAGAACTCAATATCATATATGAAGAACCTATGGCTATTTTTGACGACAATCAAGGAATGATATTTCACGTCTAATCAATGTCCGTTGCGGCGAATGAAGCACATCGAGTCAAATATCACTTTATTCGGCATTTAATTGAAAATGGAACGATACAAATCTATTATCGCTCGACAAAAGAAATGATCGTCGACATACTTACAAAATCATTATCCCCATTGACACACATTTATTATACGCATCATCTTGGTCAGTTTCCTTTATCAGTAAAGTGGTTTAGCCGCTGGAGCTGCCGGCCATGCTCCAGTTTGCTCCGGTTTGCTCCCGTCCCTTTTTTGGCCGTAGAGGATAGGCGCTAGCTCCCAGAGGCTCTGAGAGAAGCGCATATACATTCAGAGGCTCTGAGAGAGTGTACATAAATTCAGAGGCTCTGAGAGAGCATACATACATTTGCATAGATTTAAATACTATGTATAACAAGAAATTGTATCTACAAAGAATGGCAAGATTAATATAGTTGTAATAGTGAACAAATATATGGCCATGTACCTCAGTTGACATGAAGTAAGAATCAACTGAGGTACAGCTCTTCGGCTCTGGTCATACTTATACAAAAAATGTTAAGCTCTGATAGTGATCTGCCAGAAATTGAAACTCCGACAGTCTTACTGTATGAACCTAAATTTTTTTTCATCGTTCCATGTCACATCCCTTTCATCATGGTCAAAGCCAAATGAACTATACCTAACTTTGCTCTATTAAACAAACTTCAAAATAACCAACAAGTAAGTTGTACATTTGCTCTCTTTTTTACTTACTAACAAGATGTAATCAGATGTGTAAATTTCCTATTACAAGACCATCGCTATATCTATGGAGTCACAAACACACACTCACGCACCACCTCACTCGCGTCCTAGCTTTCCCATGGTGTTATGGTCATGCAGATGTTGTGCCTGTCACCGGTTTGTTTATTATTTCTCAATCTCTCTTTCCTCCAGTGAGTGTGTGTACCATTTCCTTCTCTCTCTGATCGTCCTCCTCTCTCTTTTCTCCAGGAGGTGCATGTACCCTTTCCTCCTCTCTTCATCCTCCTCCCTCTTTTCTCCAGCCGGTGTGTGTACCATTTCCTTCTCTCTTCGTCCTCTCTCTTTCCTCCAGCCAGTGCGTATACCGTTTCCTTCTCTTCATCCTCCTCTGATCGTCCCCTCTCTTTCCTCCAGCCGGTGCGTGTACTGTTTCCTTCTCTCTTCGTCCTCTTCTGATTGTCCTCCTCTTTCTTTCCTCCAGCCAGTATGTGTACCCTTTCCTTCTCTCTCTCTTCTCCAGGAGGTGCGTGTATCCTTTCCTTCTCTCTTCATCCTCCTCTGATCGTCCTCTCTCTTTCCTCCAGCCAGTGCATGTACTGTTTCATTCTCTCTTTGTCCTCCTCTGATCATCCTCTCTTTTCTCTCCAGGAGGTGCGTGTACCCTGTCTTTCTCTCTTCCTCCTCCTCTCTCTTTTCTGCAGCCGGTGCGTGTACCATCTCCTACTCTGTTCGTCCTTCTCTGATTGGCCTTCATTCTCTTTCCTCCAGTTGGTGCGTGTACCATTTCCTTCTCTTTTCATCCTCTGATCATCCTCTGATCGTCCTCTCTCTCTTTCCTCCAGCCGGTGCATGTACTGTTTCCTTCTCTCTTCGCCCTCCTCTTCTCTTTCCTGTAGCCGGTGTGTGTACCATTTCCTTCTCTCTCCATCCTCCTCTGATTGACCTCTTCTCTTTCATCCAGCCGGTGCATGTATCATTTCCTCTTTTTTTGTCCTCCTCTGATCATGCTCCTCTCTTTCCTCCAGGTTGTGTATGTCCCCTTTCTTTCTCTCTTTGTCCTCCTCTGAGGGTCCTCCTCTCTTTCCTCCAGCTGGTCCATGTACCATTTCCTTCTCTCTCCGTCCTCTTCTAATCAGCCTCATCAGTCTTTCCTCCAGGAGGTGCATGTACCCTGTCCTTCTCTCTTCTTCCTCCTCTGATCGGCTTCCTCAACAGCGCACACACCCACTCGGGCCAAATGGGCACAGCACTTTGTGTGTAAGCGTGAACAGGCACAGCGCACCCACTCTCATCCATGGCGCACCCACTCCCATCCACAGGCACATGCCTGCCTGCCAACTCGGGCAAAAACGGGCAAAAAAAATATTCATATTGTAGCATTAGGTACACTACTAGTAGCACTAATGTGTAATAATATCAAATAAACATTTTTTGAATGACAATTTTATTTGAAAATTGCTAATTTATTTATCTAAATGAATATTTATTAAACATATTATAGACACAGCTAGAGCAACTAGAGTAGTGAGAGCAGTGAGAGCCAGTGAGAGAAAAGAGATGTTGTGAGCGTTTACCGTCTCTATAGTGCTCTGAGAGCATTTGAAACCGGGCGATGTTCTCTGAATACTCCGATGCCGCTGGAGCCGCCCCGAGGCTCCAGAGCACATACTCATTTTACTGATGTTCTGCCCATGTGTTGGCCTATTGTCATGGGGGATAGGAATAGTGATAATGGGTTGTGAGAATATAGAAAATATGGACAGGGATATATATGGAAGAAAAGGGGTGTAAGGATTGTCTTGAAAAAATGACATAATTGAAGTCGTTCAGATAATGGGGTCCGTGTAAATGAAATCAGTGGTCAAGTCCTAACTAGGTCCAATTTAATAAACAACAGAGGGTGGGGTTCCAGGCAAATGAACATTGGCAGGAAAGAGAACCTGGTGTAATTATGTTTTTCATGTGGCTTCATCATATGATTTCAGATAGACAGAAAAGGTTTCTCACTAATGTTTGCATGAACCTGAAGTATGAGGTCCCTTGTCGATATGCACGGAAATCTTCAGATAAAGTGGCCAAACCAGTTTTTTACATACTTGACAGCTTGTTCTTTTTCAGTTATTGATTATAATTGATGTATTATTTTCTGTATTTACGGTGGTCGTAACACTATATTATAACTCTCGGCGTTTAAATCTCATCTCGGCTAACATTACTTGCGGATGTGGGGCAGTGACTTAGTAGAGCAGTGTTATTTCAAAGCGGTGTCTCACAGACATAGAAAAAGCCAGATGAGCCTTGGTCAACGGTTCTCTTTCCAATATTGGGAGACGCCTCTTGTCTATATCTCACGTTCCCCCATGTCTGACCACGAGGTAGTACCCAGTCATGCTGACCAGATCGAAGAGCTACTCCCATTGAACTCGGCTCCTGCCCTGGAATCTCCAAGGATCGCAGTGCTCAAAAGTCATTTTCAGGATATACTCAAGAGACAATGGGCATGTAATAGAAAGGATCACGGCCTCTGTTATCACAGACCAGGTTGTGACGAGCATGTACTGATCAACAAGAAAGCGCTTGATTCATGGGTTCAGCAACTGGTGTGTTAATATTTTGTTTCGAGAATCGACTCCAATGCGTCGCACTTTTTTTTGTTCAGTGCCGTGGTTTTGCAACTTGCCTAGACCCACCGCAAGGCTTGCTGGATTCGTCAGGGATTGAGCAGGGCATGTCCGACTTGGAGAGAGACGCCATTGCTGCGTGGACGGAGCCCGTTATTCGTAATCAAACCGAAGTTGAAGTCGGCCCCGGTTACTTTTGTGGTCTGGCATTAGAGCGGATCGGGACGAAGCTACTGTATGGAAGCAAGATGGCCATTTTTCTTCGAAAGTGCGTGGTATACGGGTGGCGTGTGGGGGAGTACGATATGGTTGCCCGAAGGCTCGGGGACACGGTCGAAGAGACGACGGCGACTAGACTGCTTAACAAACAGTTAACTGTGCGGCAATTGTGCAGAATAATTAAAGAGGGGGTGGATCTCTTGAGGCATGTTCGCTTCTGAGGATGCCCATTTATTGCATGCTGAAATTATTTTAATTAAGGCCATCTTTCCCGTGTAAAATCCGAGATCGGGGGAGTTGGCTCCTCAGGAATACGTATACCACCTTTAGATACCGGCTTGGCACTGGCGAAGAAGCGAAGATTGGCAGAGTCATAGTAGAGATGGCGCATGTCATCAATTTCATGGTGTTTATCGAGGATGAGCCAGCTAAAATGGTTCCTATGCTCTACACTGCCCTGGTCGAGTCGCAACTTCCTGGGGACTACTATGCTGTCGCCTCGATATTCATATCACACCTTGGCGAATACCTCTGTAGCCCGCCGGCTGCCACCCTGACCACTTTAGCATATGGTATTATTACTACTTCTTTTTCCTTCTTTATTTGGGAGGTGCATCATGGACGGGGCCTGTCACATGAGGATCTCAATGTGATTAAAAACTATTTGAAATTCTGGACGAGGTCGTAAGTGTTACCGTTGCTGTCTTTGGAGAATGGCCGAAATGGGAAATATGCAGATACGATCGAAACCAACCTAGATACAAGAAACTGACTTTCCCGCAACTAGCGATTTTCTCTTGCTGTTTCACACAGGATCCTTTGATCCGCAGCATTTATGGAACTCTATTGGATATCGCGCTTGACGTTTTACAGACCAAGATCGATTCATCTGCGTGTGCCGACTCTTCTGGCTACATCACTTATATATTCATCATAGATGACCTCGATGGATTATTTAGGGATGTCACATTACTGGCAGAAAACATTGATCGAATTAAATTCATTGTTTCCATCGGGGTTAAGATGCTGCAGTGAGTCCACAGTTACACATCGCGGACCTGTCTTCTCCAAATAATTCGGCTATCAGAATACTAATTAAACACCCGAAATCAGAGACTTTAGTGGTTGATGGCGCCTCCATGCTAATAATGGGCTTATTGTCGTTAATTTCAAAATCTCCAGAACCCGAAATTGCGTGCACAGCGGTGCGAGCGGGTACCTCAATCCGTGCCCTTAATGACTTCCTGGCCTTTTCTGAAAGGGTTGTCTATATGACCGAGGATAAGAGATTGGCGAGTAACTTGAATGTTTTGATGGACAAAGTGCATTCACTCCTATGTCTCCTTGCGACTCCCTTTGTAGGGGCCTCACCAAGTTCCAACACAGACTACTTATCCCTCTTGGAGAGGCACAGAAGGTCGTGTAACTAGACTGTTGCATATGACTAACATATTTTCTCATCACCTGAATGATGTTCGACGTAGCTTGAGATTCTTCGACGAGTAACACAAAGTATGATATCCGGAGGATGATTTACTCAGTCTTTACAGGCCTCAAACGATGATTCCAGAAACAGATTGCTATTCCGATAACTTCAAATCTTGTATTATTGCACCTCTTCTCTAACAGAACACTGAGATAATCCCCCCATGGGGAATAAACTCTTCAAATTCATAAAATATAATTATACAACAATCTATCACTTGCCAAAAATGAATACATACTCACAAGGTCTCCACGGAGACCGGGGCTATTGCTCAGAGAAACTTGGAAGGTGCGGTTAGTTAGAAGTGTCGGAAAAAACCGAAAATCCTGACCAGGCCTACGGGCGAGACTAGGTGCCGGTTTTCTCGATCCGCGCTCCTCATCGAACTCTTACGGATTTAAATTGAAGAAGTGTATATTTACAAATTTGAAGTCCTGACAGCCGACGGGTCGTGCGTGTATGGGGCACCTGCGCAGATGGGTTGTCCGCTAATATCTCAGACGCTGGCAGCCTACAGTTCCCTGCGATAGAGCCACCGACTCATAGGATTTGCGTTTTGGTTGACGCGTTTAATTCATGCTATTGAAACTGACTAACATTTTTTCTTTATTTCTGTACTTGGGCAATTCTTATCGCGCGTCGCCTTCGATAACGAGCTGAGGCTATGCCCAAAGCCTTAGCCTTCCCAAACACTGCACCATGACTGCCGAGCAAGTCAATATCCGAAAGTATCGTCGCAGTCACAGCACCTGCTCATAGTGGACAGCGCCCCAGAAGCTCTTTCGTTCAACCAGCGTGTCTCGTCGAAACCCGCATAAAGTCCAGAGAAGGAGAATAAGAGAGATGGAACGTATGCGACAAGAAAAGAGGTACAGGGACGCCATTTCCCTTGAATATCTAGAGGAAGCATCACAGTTGCCACAACCGCCCACGGATATTGGCAACCAGAGGCTCTTCCACTCAACGGGATCGTAAGCCTCCGCAACAGGATTCTGCACCTTGCCCTCAAACGCCAAGGCAATCAGTTCCATAGACATTCTGGGCAAGCGGGCAGCATGGCTGCCAATAAGACGGTACATGTGGATGGGAATGCTAAACAGTGTGAGGAAGATGATGATGAGCGGCTTTTTGGAGGGTTTCGGGGCGTTGGGGTCGGGAGGGGCTACCTGGTGAACGGGCGAGGTACTAACTGAATTCATCGGATATTCCGCCGTCATTCACTGGCCGGCCCGTAATGAGCCCACGCAACCACCTAATCATCTTCAACAGCCCCAAAATGCCCCCCAGTGCATTCGGCAGCCGCCCAAGCTGCTTCGCCACAGCGACCATAGCGAAGAACGACGAATGGGTAGCCATATACATGCTTTCGACCATTTAGGCAAAATCCGAAAGTCTGCACTATGATCGGAATGAGCGCGAATGTGTGTCGTTGCTTCTAACGGATGTGCGAGTGTAGGGTTATTCCGATTGAAGGGTGGCTGCATCCGCTCGACGTACGTGCTTGTGCCCCCCAAATCAAGTTCGGCGTCTTTCACTTCACTTCCTTCCCATCCACAGTCATTATCATCTGTCGGGCTTCCATTTCTTCTCAACAGTCTTCGTACAACCACCATCCACGGGAGTAGTTGCGCTTTCACACCCATCGCATTATTGATAGGCTCCATATCGGATGACGTCGTCCAACTCTCCCACTATCCCACTCTCGCCAAACCCAAATATGTCCGTTCAAAGCCCGCGACGATTTCTAGTCCACGAATCCTGTCGAGTAATCGCTGACCCGGTGTTACTTGCGAGCTAACTGATCAAGCTGTACGTCGAGGCATTACAACAGGCTGGATCGATTGTAACGGTGTATGTCGTGAACAACGCCTCACTCAATCAACTTCCGAACGAGCATGTCATTGACCCGAGTAAGCTCGTGTTTGCAAGGGCTGGCTTTGCATTCAATCTGAAGGACCACGTGGTGTTGGGTGTTGCGTGAAGCGGAGATTGTTGTTATTTTGGGGACTGATGATCCTGTTCGAGAGTGCGTGGTGGAGAGGGAGAGCAAGGGATGGAGAGGGTTGGTTCCCGAGAGATTATGTACAAGTGTTGACTGCGGAGGAGGCCGAGATGAAAAAGGTTGAGTGATATAGCAATGCACTGTGTGCCGTGTATTATATCCTTGTGTCATCCGTCGCTTTTGCGTCTTATACCTCTCCCGAATTCCATGATATTATTATGATCCTGTAAGCTTATTCATCACTCTGAAGCATTGGAATCGACGGAAAATTGTACCACTCAGAGGACTAATGATGTTGAAGTTGCACACATTGGGTGCTCCCTCAACGCTCGCTTTCAGGCTGCTCAACAATGGATCACACCCACTTAGATCATACAAGCCATGATAGATTTAGTTTTATGGTTCATGTACATTGTACTGAGTGCAATCAATGGACTCTTACCGACAATAGATTTTTCCTGAAGAAGTAATTATCATCTCTCATTAGTATTGAGTTGTTGCTTCGCTCATTGCCAATGTTACGCATAACGTGAGTAATAAACATCCAACAGTACTTGCGCGAATGATGAAAGATATTCCAGGGAATAATCTGTCGTTAGACTACTAGACAGAACGGGGAGGTTGCAGATTGTGACGGGGCATAGGAATAGTGATAACGTGAGAGATATGGGTAGTGTTAATGTGAGTAATATGGGTCGTCATAATATGGAAAATATGGATAGTGATAAATATGGAGGAAAAGGGTATAAGGATTTTCCCGAAAATATGACATAGTTGAAGTTGCTCATATCATGATGTCTGTGTGAATAAAATAATGTCAATTTAATAAACAACAGAGGGTGGGCTTCCAGCCAAGAGCCTGGCGTAGTTGTTTTTCATGTGGGTTCATCATAAGCGTTCTTACTCCTGCTTTTCTGTCATGACTTTTAATCGAAGTATAGCCAATTCTATGGATTTTTTCTTAAAAGGAATGAAAGGTGAAATAGCCTGAGGATGGCGGAGCCCAACTCGGACGCACGACTCGGTACGTCGGCAGAAGGACGGAAAGAAAAGGTTGTCTTACTGATGTTTACATGAACGCGAAGTTCAAAGTCCCTTGTCGATATACACGGAAATATTCAAATGAAGAGAACCGACCCGTGTTGTACATACTTAAACAACCTTTTTCTTTTTCAGTTTGCCTATTATAATTATTGTATTATTTTCTGCATTTATAGTTTTACAACGCTATGTTTTGACAATCGGCGTTTAAAGCTCATCTCGGATAACAGTCCCTTTGGATGCCGGGCAGTGACTTAGTAGTAGAGCAGTGTTAATTCGCAATTTGAAAGCGGTGTCTCACAAAAATAGAAGAAGCCTGATGAACCTTGTCAACGGTGGGTTCTCTTTCCAGTCTTGTAACACGCCTCTTGTCTATATCTCACGTTCCCCATGTCTGACCACGAGGTAGTACCTAGTCACCCTGACCATGTCGAAGAGCTCCCCCGATTGATCTCGAATCTCAACGGATCGCAGGCCTCGAAAGTCATTTTCAGGATATACTCCAGAGACTATGGGCGTGTAATAGAGACGGTCACCGCCTCTGTTACCACAGACCAGGTCGTGACGAGCATGTACCGATAAACAAGGATGCGCTTGATTCACGGGTTCTGCAAATTGTATCTTAATCTTTTGTTTCGAGGATCGACTCCAATGTGTCGAACCTTTTTTTTTCGTTTAGTGCCGTGGTTTTGCAGCTTGCATAGAACCGCCGCGAGGCTTACTGGATTTATCAGGGATTGAGCAAGGCATGTCCGATATTGAGAAAGACCCCATGACTAGGTGGGTGGAACCTGTTATTCGTAATCCAACGGAAGTCGAAATCGGCCCCGGGTACCTTTGTGGTCTGGCAATGGAGCGGATCGGGACGAAGATATCCATTTTGGTTGTAAAATGCTTTTTCGACACGCGACGTGTGGAGGAGTACCAAAGGGTTGCCCAAAGGCTCATGTACACAGGCGAGGGGGAAAGGACGACAACTAGATTGCTTACCAAACAGCTACCTGTGCGGGAATTGACCAGAATCGTTCAGGAGGGAGTGGATCTCTTGAGGCATGTTAGCTTCTGATGAAGACAATTCGTTGCGTGCTGAAATCACTTTAATGAAGACCCTCTTACCCGCATAAAATCCGATATAAGGCCTTTTTGCTTCTCATGAAGACCCGCCCCTTTATGGCCCAGTTTTATACGAGTGAAGACATAAATATCGGCAGAATCATAGTAGCGATGGCACAAGTATTCTATTGGATGGCGTACCTCGAGAAGGCGCCAGCTAAAATGGTTCCTCTACTCTTCACTGCCCTGGTCGGGTCGCAACTTCCTCGTGACTGCTATGCTGTCGCCTCGAAATTTATATCACACCTTAGCACCTTAGAGAATATCTCTTTGGCGCGTCGGCTGCCACCCTCACCACTTCACAATATTCTATTATTTTTAATCATTTCTCTCGAATTATTGAGGAGGTCCATAATGGACGGGGCTTGTCCCACGAAGACCTCAATATCATTATAAACTATTTCCGATTCTGGACGAGGTCGTAAGTTTTACCGTTGCGCTTTTTGGAGAATGACTGAAATGAGATATATGCAGATACGATCGAAACCAACCTGGACACATGGAACTGATTCTCCCCCAAATATCGATTTTCTCCTTCTGTTTCACACAGGATCCTTGGCTCCGCAGCATTTATGGAACTCTGTTGGATATCGCGCTTTACCTTTTACGCACCAAGATCGATTCATTTGGGTGTGCCGACTCTTCTCGCTACATCGCTTATAAGTGCATTATAAATAAACTCGATGCATTATTTGAGGATGTCACATTGCTGGCAGAAAACATTGATCGAATTAATCTCATTGTTTCCATCGGGGTTAAAATGCTTCAGTGAGTCCACAGTTACCCCATCGCGGACCTGCCGTCTCAAAATGATTCGGCTATCAGAATACTAATTGAGCACCCGACATCAGACACTTCAGTGTTTCATGGCGCCTCGATGCTAATAAGGGGTTCATCGTCGTTAATTTCACAATTTCCAGATCCCGAAATTGCGTGCACGGCAGTGCGAGTGAATAACCCAATCTGTGCCCTTCACGACTTCCTGGCCTTTTTTGAGACGGTTGTATACATCCCCGGGGAGGAGATATTTGTGACTGGCTTGGTGTACGAAGTACAATCGCTCCTCTGTCTACTTGCGACACCGTTTGTAGGGACTCATCCAGTTCCAACACAAAGTACTTATCCCTCTTGAAGAAGTACGGACGGGCGTGTGACTAGGCTGTTCTATATGACAAACGTATTTACTCATTGCCTGAATGATGTTAGACCTATTGTAAGATTCTTCGAAGAGTAACGCAAAGTATGATATCCGAAGGATGGTTTTCTCAGTCCTCAAAGGGCTCAAACGATGGTTTAAGATGGCTACCCCCATGACTTGGAACTTTGCCTTCTTACACCTGTTCTTTAACAGCGAGCACCCTTAGACAATCGAGTGTTCCCTTCGGGAATAAACTTTTCAAAAGGATTATACAACGATCTATCACTTAAGGGTAAATCCATACTCATAAGGTCTGCATAGAGAACCGTGTAAGTATCCGGAGAAATTGGGCGTACGGTTCGGTAGAAGTGTCGGAAAAATCCGAAAATCTTGATCAGCCGTGTCGGCCTGAGTCCGATCCCCGATGCTCAATTCCCGAGCCAGCGAACTGATTGTGTCTGGGCGGCATCCAGGCATCAGGCTGACAGTTTTCCATAGAATCCCACAGCAAGACAAGGGTCAGATAGCCTGCCACCAGGGTCATGCAGCATGATCAAGCCTGTGCAGATGACTGAAGTATCCTTTCGAATATTTGTGAACCACACTGAATCCTCCCAAACAAATGTGGATTGCAATGAATTGCACTGTATCCTCTTGAATATTTGTGAATCACACTGAATCCTTCAGAAGAACTGATGGATGTTTTCAATGACAATGAAGGAATGGTAGTATTCACTTCTAATCAGTGTCCACTGTGCCGAATGAAACACATTGAAGTCAAATACCACTTTACCCGACGTTTAATTGAAAATGGCACCATACAACTCTATGATCACTTGACAAAAGAAATGATCATCAACATACTTGACAAAATCATTATCCCCATTGACACACATGTATTATATACATCATCTTGGTCTATTTCTTCTGCCCATGTGTGGACCTATTGTCATGGGGATAGGAATAGTGATAATGCAAGAGGTATGGATAGTGATAATATGTAGGGGTTGTGAGAATATAGAAAATAGAGATAGGGATAAATATGCAAGAAAAGGGGTATAAAGATTGTCCTGAAAACATGATGGAATTGAAGTCATTCATATCATGGTGTCTGTGTAAATGAAATCAGTTGTCAAGTTCTAACAAGGTCCAATTTAATAAACAACAGAGGGTGGGCGCTCATTCCGATCATAGTGCAGACTTTCGGATTTTGCCTAAATGGTCGAAAGCATGTATATGGCTACCCATTCGTCGTTCTTCGCTATGGTCGCTGTGGCGAAGCAGCTTGGGCGGCTGCCGAATGCACTGGGGGGCATTTTGGGGCTGTTGAAGATGATTAGGTGGTTGCGTGGGCTCATTACGGGCCGGCCAGTGAATGACGGCGGAATATCCGATGAATTCAGTTAGTACCTCGCCCGTTCACCAGGTAGCCCCTCCCGACCCCAACGCCCCGAAACCCTCCAAAAAGCCGCTCATCATCATCTTCCTCACACTGTTTAGCATTCCCATCCACATGTACCGTCTTATTGGCAGCCATGCTGCCCGCTTGCCCAGAATGTCTATGGAACTGATTGCCTTGGCGTTTGAGGGCAAGGTGCAGAATCCTGTTGCGGAGGCTTACGATCCCGTTGAGTGGAAGAGCCTCTGGTTGCCAATATCCGTGGGCGGTTGTGGCAACTGTGATGCTTCCTCTAGATATTCAAGGGAAATGGCGTCCCTGTACCTCTTTTCTTGTCGCATACGTTCCATCTCTCTTATTCTCCTTCTCTGGACTTTATGCGGGTTTCGACGAGACACGCTGGTTGAACGAAAGAGCTTCTGGGGCGCTGTCCACTATGAGCAGGTGCTGTGACTGCGACGAGACTTTCGGATATTGACTTGCTCGGCAGTCATGGTGCAGTGTTTGGGAAGGCTAAGGCTTTGGGCATAGCCTCAGCTCGTTATCGAAGGCGACGCGCGATAAGAATTGCCCAAGTACAGAAATAAAGAAAAAATGTTAGTCAGTTTCAATAGCATGAATTAAACGCGTCAACCAAAACGCAAATCCTATGAGTCGGTGGCTCTATCGCAGGGAACTGTAGGCTGCCAGCGTCTGAGATATTAGCGGACAACCCATCTGCGCAGGTGCCCCATACACGCACGACCCGTCGGCTGTCAGGACTTCAAATTTGTAAATATACACTTCTTCAATTTAAATCCGTAAGAGTTCGATGAGGAGCGCGGATCGAGAAAACCGGCACCTAGTCTCGCCCGTAGGCCTGGTCAGGATTTTCGGTTTTTTCCGACACTTCTAACTAACCGCACCTTCCAAGTTTCTCTGAGCAATAGCCCCGGTCTCCGTGGAGACCTTGTGAGTATGTATTCATTTTTGGCAAGTGATAGATTGTTGTATAATTATATTTTATGAATTTGAAGAGTTTATTCCCCATGGGGGGATTATCTCAGTGTTCTGTTAGAGAAGAGGTGCAATAATACAAGATTTGAAGTTATCGGAATAGCAATCTGTTTCTGGAATCATCGTTTGAGGCCTGTAAAGACTGAGTAAATCATCCTCCGGATATCATACTTTGTGTTACTCGTCGAAGAATCTCAAGCTACGTCGAACATCATTCAGGTGATGAGAAAATATGTTAGTCATATGCAACAGTCTAGTTACACGACCTTCTGTGCCTCTCCAAGAGGGATAAGTAGTCTGTGTTGGAACTTGGTGAGGCCCCTACAAAGGGAGTCGCAAGGAGACATAGGAGTGAATGCACTTTGTCCATCAAAACATTCAAGTTACTCGCCAATCTCTTATCCTCGGTCATATAGACAACCCTTTCAGAAAAGGCCAGGAAGTCATTAAGGGCACGGATTGAGGTACCCGCTCGCACCGCTGTGCACGCAATTTCGGGTTCTGGAGATTGTGAAATTAACGACAATAAGCCCATTATTAGCATGGAGGCGCCATCAACCACTAAAGTCTCTGATTTCGGGTGTTTAATTAGTATTCTGATAGCCGAATTATTTGGAGAAGACAGGTCCGCGATGTGTAACTGTGGACTCACTGCAGCATCTTAACCCCGATGGAAACAATGAATTTAATTCGATCAATGTTTTCTGCCAGTAATGTGACATCCCTAAATAATCCATCGAGGTCATCTATGATGAATATATAAGTGATGTAGCCAGAAGAGTCGGCACACGCAGATGAATCGATCTTGGTCTGTAAAACGTCAAGCGCGATATCCAATAGAGTTCCATAAATGCTGCGGATCAAAGGATCCTGTGTGAAACAGCAAGAGAAAATCGCTAGTTGCGGGAAAGTCAGTTTCTTGTATCTAGGTTGGTTTCGATCGTATCTGCATATTTCCCATTTCGGCCATTCTCCAAAGACAGCAACGGTAACACTTACGACCTCGTCCAGAATTTCAAATAGTTTTTAATCACATTGAGATCCTCATGTGACAGGCCCCGTCCATGATGCACCTCCCAAATAAAGAAGGAAAAAGAAGTAGTAATAATACCATATGCTAAAGTGGTCAGGGTGGCAGCCGGCGGGCTACAGAGGTATTCGCCAAGGTGTGATATGAATATCGAGGCGACAGCATAGTAGTCCCCAGGAAGTTGCGACTCGACCAGGGCAGTGTAGAGCATAGGAACCATTTTAGCTGGCTCATCCTCGATAAACACCATGAAATTGATGACATGCGCCATCTCTACTATGACTCTGCCAATCTTCGCTTCTTCGCCAGTGCCAAGCCGGTATCTAAAGGTGGTATACGTATTCCTGAGGAGCCAACTCCCCCGATCTCGGATTTTACACGGGAAAGATGGCCTTAATTAAAATAATTTCAGCATGCAATAAATGGGCATCCTCAGAAGCGAACATGCCTCAAGAGATCCACCCCCTCTTTAATTATTCTGCACAATTGCCGCACAGTTAACTGTTTGTTAAGCAGTCTAGTCGCCGTCGTCTCTTCGACCGTGTCCCCGAGCCTTCGGGCAACCATATCGTACTCCCCCACACGCCACCCGTATACCACGCACTTTCGAAGCAAAATGGCCATCTTGCTTCCATACAGTAGCTTCGTCCCGATCCGCTCTAATGCCAGACCACAAAAGTAACCGGGGCCGACTTCAACTTCGGTTTGATTACGAATAACGGGCTCCGTCCACGCAGCAATGGCGTCTCTCTCCAAGTCGGACATGCCCTGCTCAATCCCTGACGAATCCAGCAAGCCTTGCGGTGGGTCTAGGCAAGTTGCAAAACCACGGCACTGAACAAAAAAAAGTGCGACGCATTGGAGTCGATTCTCGAAACAAAATATTAACACACCAGTTGCTGAACCCATGAATCAAGCGCTTTCTTGTTGATCAGTACATGCTCGTCACAACCTGGTCTGTGATAACAGAGGCCGTGATCCTTTCTATTACATGCCCATTGTCTCTTGAGTATATCCTGAAAATGACTTTTGAGCACTGCGATCCTTGGAGATTCCAGGGCAGGAGCCGAGTTCAATGGGAGTAGCTCTTCGATCTGGTCAGCATGACTGGGTACTACCTCGTGGTCAGACATGGGGGAACGTGAGATATAGACAAGAGGCGTCTCCCAATATTGGAAAGAGAACCGTTGACCAAGGCTCATCTGGCTTTTTCTATGTCTGTGAGACACCGCTTTGAAATAACACTGCTCTACTAAGTCACTGCCCCACATCCGCAAGTAATGTTAGCCGAGATGAGATTTAAACGCCGAGAGTTATAATATAGTGTTACGACCACCGTAAATACAGAAAATAATACATCAATTATAATCAATAACTGAAAAAGAACAAGCTGTCAAGTATGTAAAAAACTGGTTTGGCCACTTTATCTGAAGATTTCCGTGCATATCGACAAGGGACCTCATACTTCAGGTTCATGCAAACATTAGTGAGAAACCTTTTCTGTCTATCTGAAATCATATGATGAAGCCACATGAAAAACATAATTACACCAGGTTCTCTTTCCTGCCAATGTTCATTTGCCTGGAACCCCACCCTCTGTTGTTTATTAAATTGGACCTAGTTAGGACTTGACCACTGATTTCATTTACACGGACCCCATTATCTGAACGACTTCAATTATGTCATTTTTTCAAGACAATCCTTACACCCCTTTTCTTCCATATATATCCCTGTCCATATTTTCTATATTCTCACAACCCATTATCACTATTCCTATCCCCCATGACAATAGGCCAACACATGGGCAGAACATCAGTAAAATGAGTATGTGCTCTGGAGCCTCGGGGCGGCTCCAGCGGCATCGGAGTATTCAGAGAACATCGCCCGGTTTCAAATGCTCTCAGAGCACTATAGAGACGGTAAACGCTCACAACATCTCTTTTCTCTCACTGGCTCTCACTGCTCTCACTACTCTAGTTGCTCTAGCTGTGTCTATAATATGTTTAATAAATATTCATTTAGATAAATAAATTAGCAATTTTCAAATAAAATTGTCATTCAAAAAATGTTTATTTGATATTATTACACATTAGTGCTACTAGTAGTGTACCTAATGCTACAATATGAATATTTTTTTTGCCCGTTTTTGCCCGAGTTGGCAGGCAGGCATGTGCCTGTGGATGGGAGTGGGTGCGCCATGGATGAGAGTGGGTGCGCTGTGCCTGTTCACGCTTACACACAAAGTGCTGTGCCCATTTGGCCCGAGTGGGTGTGTGCGCTGTTGAGGAAGCCGATCAGAGGAGGAAGAAGAGAGAAGGACAGGGTACATGCACCTCCTGGAGGAAAGACTGATGAGGCTGATTAGAAGAGGACGGAGAGAGAAGGAAATGGTACATGGACCAGCTGGAGGAAAGAGAGGAGGACCCTCAGAGGAGGACAAAGAGAGAAAGAAAGGGGACATACACAACCTGGAGGAAAGAGAGGAGCATGATCAGAGGAGGACAAAAAAAGAGGAAATGATACATGCACCGGCTGGATGAAAGAGAAGAGGTCAATCAGAGGAGGATGGAGAGAGAAGGAAATGGTACACACACCGGCTACAGGAAAGAGAAGAGGAGGGCGAAGAGAGAAGGAAACAGTACATGCACCGGCTGGAGGAAAGAGAGAGAGGACGATCAGAGGATGATCAGAGGATGAAAAGAGAAGGAAATGGTACACGCACCAACTGGAGGAAAGAGAATGAAGGCCAATCAGAGAAGGACGAACAGAGTAGGAGATGGTACACGCACCGGCTGCAGAAAAGAGAGAGGAGGAGGAAGAGAGAAAGACAGGGTACACGCACCTCCTGGAGAGAAAAGAGAGGATGATCAGAGGAGGACAAAGAGAGAATGAAACAGTACATGCACTGGCTGGAGGAAAGAGAGAGGACGATCAGAGGAGGATGAAGAGAGAAGGAAAGGATACACGCACCTCCTGGAGAAGAGAGAGAGAAGGAAAGGGTACACATACTGGCTGGAGGAAAGAAAGAGGAGGACAATCAGAAGAGGACGAAGAGAGAAGGAAACAGTACACGCACCGGCTGGAGGAAAGAGAGGGGACGATCAGAGGAGGATGAAGAGAAGGAAACGGTATACGCACTGGCTGGAGGAAAGAGAGAGGACGAAGAGAGAAGGAAATGGTACACACACCGGCTGGAGAAAAGAGGGAGGAGGATGAAGAGAGGAGGAAAGGGTACATGCACCTCCTGGAGAAAAGAGAGAGGAGGACGATCAGAGAGAGAAGGAAATGGTACACACACTCACTGGAGGAAAGAGAGATTGAGAAATAATAAACAAACCGGTGACAGGCACAACATCTGCATGACCATAACACCATGGGAAAGCTAGGACGCGAGTGAGGTGGTGCGTGAGTGTGTGTTTGTGACTCCATAGATATAGCGATGGTCTTGTAATAGGAAATTTACACATCTGATTACATCTTGTTAGTAAGTAAAAAAGAGAGCAAATGTACAACTTACTTGTTGGTTATTTTGAAGTTTGTTTAATAGAGCAAAGTTAGGTATAGTTCATTTGGCTTTGACCATGATGAAAGGGATGTGACATGGAACGATGAAAAAAAATTTAGGTTCATACAGTAAGACTGTCGGAGTTTCAATTTCTGGCAGATCACTATCAGAGCTTAACATTTTTTGTATAAGTATGACCAGAGCCGAAGAGCTGTACCTCAGTTGATTCTTACTTCATGTCAACTGAGGTACATGGCCATATATTTGTTCACTATTACAACTATATTAATCTTGCCATTCTTTGTAGATACAATTTCTTGTTATACATAGTATTTAAATCTATGCAAATGTATGTATGCTCTCTCAGAGCCTCTGAATTTATGTACACTCTCTCAGAGCCTCTGAATGTATATGCGCTTCTCTCAGAGCCTCTGGGAGCTAGCGCCTATCCTCTACGGCCAAAAAAGGGACGGGAGCAAACCGGAGCAAACTGGAGCATGGCCGGCAGCTCCAGCGGCTAAACCACTTTACTGATAAAGGAAACTGACCAAGATGATGCGTATAATAAATGTGTGTCAATGGGGATAATGATTTTGTAAGTATGTCGACGATCATTTCTTTTGTCGAGCGATAATAGATTTGTATCGTTCCATTTTCAATTAAATGCCGAATAAAGTGATATTTGACTCGATGTGCTTCATTCGCCGCAACGGACATTGATTAGACGTGAAATATCATTCCTTGATTGTCGTCAAAAATAGCCATAGGTTCTTCATATATGATATTGAGTTCTTCTAAGAAGTGTCTTATCCACATGACTTCGCGGGGGCTTCTGAAAGTGCACGGGAAGTTCATTATCTGGATGACCAAGACACAGGTCCCACTCCAAGAAGATTGTGTATCCTCCTATCAATCGTCTATCCTCACGATCCGCTGCAAAATCCCCATCTGAATATCTCTGTAAGCATCAATTTCCTCTGCCTAAAAATAATTATTGCTCTCTAGTCGTAAACATATATTCATTTGGCAAGATTTCAATGGGTAAGAGCAGCATTAGATGAAGACTGAGATAGTTTACCGACTGAATGAACGATATCAGAACATGATACGACAGCTGTGACATGAGACTTCCAATAAGCTCTCGATACGGGAGTTTAGTTGTGTCTTCTTTTCCCTTCCGATTTTCTAACCGTGCGATGGAACTAAAATCGATTCCAAGTGGGAAAGGACATCACATTGGTTTAGAATTCAGTATGTTGCATTTTCCCGGGATATTTTCGATATAGGGATTTATAAACCGATTTAGACTTCGTGTCATATCAGATACCCATTCCCAAAATCCAGTGAGCTTCACTTTTGCTCGAAATTCCAAATTGATCATTAATTGCCTTTTCTGGCTCTAGTAGAAGTTGATCCTCATCTCCCACTGATGTTGCATCGTCCTCCCAGAAACCCACTTCAGCCCCAATTCCATCTTCCCACATCTTTAAAATACTGCGCTGTCATAACCCGAACACGTTCAACCGAGTTCCTTGGCCATAAAATCAGATAAAGTTTTCCGCAATTTATTTCCCATTCCTCGTGCAGGCTGTGAGGACCTCAATGCATACCTGCCTCTCCTTGCAGCAAATGCTGAGCCTTCTGAGAATGTGTGACGAACCTCCTTTCTTATTTCAATTTGACGCAATTAATTGACGATTTCTTCGACTGTCTCTAATTCGTAGTCAATCGATGTCGACATGACGTCAAACTCCTCATCGTCACATTAACGGGCTGAGACAGTCCGTGTCCTCTCTAACATAATCCACTTCCAAAAGTTTCAATCTGATCGAATCCATCATCTTGTATCTCTTTCTCATGTTCCTTCTGTGGACTGTATGTGGGTTTCGACGAGACAAGCTGGTTAAATGACAGAGCTTCTGGTACGTTGGCAACTATGAGCAGATGCTGTGACTGCGACAGGACTTTTGGATATTCGAGTTGAGCGGTATGCTTCCGCCTTCCTGCTTTCTTTTCTCCTTCTCTGGGTGTTTCGTGGATGTCTGCCACCATCGCAGTGAACTATAAACCTTCCCTAACGCTCTTCCGATAGAAATGTTAGAAATATTAGGAAAACCAATGTATCCCATGAGCTTGTCTGTATCGGCGCTGTTGGACATGTTGGGCGATCACCGTAGGATTATTTAGTTTGACTGTAAAAAAGATCCAGGAAGACGTCTTCAGAAAAATTCACAATACTATTGCTTGGCTGTAATGCTGAAGTGTTTAGCAAGGCTTAGGCTTTGGGCATGCCCTCAACTCGTCAACATACCTTATCGAAGGCGACACGCAACAAGACTTGGGTAACTACAGAATTAAAGAAAAAATGCTAGTCAGTTTCAATAGAATGCATTCTACCCGTCAACAAACATGCAAATCCTACAGTTCTGTGACTGCTTTTTTTGCAGGGGACTGCGGGCTGCCCCACTTCTTGCCGCGGGCTCCAGGTCCCCGCATCTGCGCAGATCTTGGCTGACAACCATCTGAACAAGCTTGAGGGATTCTGCGTGACCCTGGTGGGAGCTGTGTGACGCTTACTGCGGGATTGCATAGAGTGCCATCAGCCTGATGCCTGGGTGCACCAGACACGATCAGTCGGCTGGCTCAAGGCTTGAACGTTTGAACAGCGATCGGGCCCTGTTGGCCTGATCAGGATTTTCGGATTTTTCCGACACTTCTACCTAGCCCCACCTTCAACTTTCTCCACATATCAGGCCAGTTCTCCATGCAGACCTTT
>WHVD01000322.1:0-47659 GCA_015178975.1 Hysterangium stoloniferum | reverse complement strand
ATAGATTTTCCTCAGTACTCTTGTCCAAAGAGGTTGAGGTGATAGCTTGTAAATCATCTCTAATGGGGCTCACAAAAGCTGGTACTCGAGGGAGTCTGGACAGTGGGTCCACATTGCTGTGAACTCTTCCTGCTCGGTGTAAGATCTCGAGACCTGGAAATGCAGCGTATATGCCCCCCATGCGGCTAGTCGACGATTAGTGTTCTCGTACGATCTAGCCCATTGCAGAGCTGCATGGTCCGTAATGAGTAGAACATGTTCACCTTCAATGAAGGGTTGAAAATGAACTAGTCCTTCCTTTGCTGCTAACGCTTCCCGTTCAGTAGCGGAATAGTTACGTTCAGCGTTTTTCAGCATGCGACTCCAGTATGCAATGACTCGCTCAACGGTAACCTCGGTCTCCTCGAAAGTGGATCCCCATGAGTCTGACCACTCAATCTCGGGCTGTTTGGTTTTATACCGATGAACAAAGGATGGCACGTCCTGCACACAGTCAAAAGCCAGTTTGGCTTGGGTGTGGATCTTAGTGTCTCTTAAGTCTCCTAAAGCCATTTTCTGGACTTGTTGGAGACAACAGCCTAAGGCAAAATCCGAAGCGTCCGTATATAGCCGATAGGGCATCCCGCTTACTGGATGTCCCAGCACTGGTGCTGATCCTAGTGCGGCTTTAACATCCTCATAAGCTCTGACATGTTCAGCGGTCCACACCCAGGGTGTTCCCTTCTTCAGGAGTGAGAATAAAGGAGACACCAGCCAAGAATAGAATGGTATGTATGCCAAAAAATAAAGGACCATCCCAAGGAACCGTTGCAGTTCGGAAACCTTAGTAGGTGGGGCCAGTTCCAATATAGCGCGAACTTTCTCTTGATGAGTCGAGAAACCCAACCTGGATACCTTATGACCCAACAACAAGATCGAATTATATCCGATAAAACATTTCTTGGGGGAGAGAGTGATGCCGGCTGAAGCAATAGCGCCGAGCACCTGATTTAGGTGAAGCAGATGATTGTCCCAATTTTTAGAGAATATTACTATTTCGTCGATGTAAACCAAACAAAAGATCCATAAATAGGGTGCTAAAACTGTTTGCATAACGCGCTGAAACGTGGAGGGACCGTTTCTAAGCCCAAACGGCATCCTTTTAAATTGCCACAGCCCTCTGTGAGATCTGAAGGCTGTTTTGGGCTTATCATCCTCTAACATTTCTAATTGAGTAAATCCAGCTAACGCGTCGAAAGAAGATAGGACGTTTGACCCCGACAACGCTTGCATGATCTCCGATTGACGTGGTAAAGGAAATTCGTCTGGAACAGTAAGATGATTGAGTTTCCGGTAATCGATAACCACTCGTGGTTTACCATTGCGGTAAACTACAAAAGCCGGTGCCCCCCATGGACTTTTAGATGGCTCGATGACACCCTGTTCAAACCAGGTATCCATTTGCTCGTCTATAACTCTCCGATTGGCAGGGGAAGAGGGGAACATAGGCATGGAAATGAGCTGGGCGCCCTCTTTCAAAGGGATAGGGACTCTGCATTCCACTTGCCCTAAATGTCCATCAACTCCGAAAGCCTTAACGTTCTCAGTCAAAACTGATCTGAGACATGGCAGAATCTCCGTTGGTATATCTGGTCCCAGGTTAACCAGCTTGTGGAGATCTTCTGAGGCCAATTTCTCATTATCAGCCACCGCGGCTGTTTTGGGACTGGGCAGTTCGAAATCGTCCGTAATCTCTGGTTCGACAGGTGGCTTAGGCCTTTCTGAAGCAGATTGACGGTCCTCCTCAAGTTGAGAGAGACTTTCAATAAGGTGTGCAATCTTGGTCGCGCCGGCTACCATTAAATCCTTCTCCTTAAGTGACTTGGGCTTATGAGCCCAATGAGCGGGGTCATGAATTATCCCGATTGTCTCCCCTCGTCAGATAATCTTAGGGGTTAACGACGGGTTGGCCAAAGGTACTGACGCGCTATTCCTTGAAATTGCCGTGATTGGGGTGGCTAATATGGAGCCGTCCTCATTTTGTAATACAATTCCTTCAACAATCCACTCCTCGCCTATCAGGTCCTCAACGAAAATAGGCACTAATCTGGCTGACTCCGGCTCAATGGTGCAGTCTTCCAAGACTCGCGCGACTCTTTCAGTACGCACGCCTTTATCGGGGAGAGAGGTGAGTTTGGATCGCTCCTTCGGAGGCTTTCCGAAAGGGGCCTTGTTGACGGTGAAGGTCAAATGTTGAGGTTCCTTATCAGAACTGGCTGGAATAAAACCCTGTCATCCCGGGAGAATAAGCCTAGATCCCAATGGCTGATCTCTTAGGGTACCAATTTCATAGTTAACATGGAAATCTTCTCCTAAAGGAATTGGTACCGTCATTCCTCTGACAACATAAGTTTCCACCGCGAATTTCAGTAAAATGCCACTGTCGTCCTCCAGGTAAATAGGAATATTAACGTATCCTATGACCTTGGCATTACCCGTGAGCTGGATTAGACGTAACTTGAGTCCCTGTTTCAACTTATACTGGCCCTGCAGCCCCTTGTAGAATTCCTCCGATATAAGGGAAAGATCTGCTCCCATGTCCATTCTAACTTTAACGCGTTCGGGTGAATCGGGATTTCCTACATGACCGAAAACATGGAGTGCTGCAACTCCTATGCTAGAGTAGCCACTGGGGGGATCCCGTTTTCGATAAAGGATTGTAATATCCTCCTTCATCAATCTACTGGGACGAGGGTATTGGATTCTAGGCCTCCTACTTTCCTTGCACAGGGACAGGCTTACATTCCTGCGTTCGCTTCGACAAGGAATATGTTTTGAGGAGGAATCCACGGCTGGATCGCTATCACTGTCCTCCGAATCTGAGTCATCATACGGTAGTAAGTCGGGGGGGTTTCCAGGATCAAATGGGAATGTGTCAATGTCAGCTCCAGGTAAACAGAGCGAGTCCGAGTTGATTTACTCGTCATAATTCTGAATCTGACAGTGGTTCTCGGTCAGGCCTTCAAGGTCCTGCCAGTGTGTGCTCAACCGATCTCCCTTTTCGAAAAAATCTGCAGCGAGTATGGATACGTAGACCTCAGACGAAAGAGTTTCGCCGGTCATTCAATCTCCTTCTCTTACTGAGTCGTCTCTGACTTGGGGTGTATAAGTGGGAACAATGGTCAATTTGTCATCAGAGCTATTTACTTGTCCTTGTATAGATAGTCCATGAACTGCCTCATATAACCTTTGCTCCTCAGTTTCCTCCGACATATCCTGTGCAGAGCATTTATTGATAGAGACATAATGAGACATCTTGCCCGCATGGGGGCAATCTATTTTAAAATGCTCCGGGCTTCTGCATATCCAACATTCCTTGGTGGGTTTGACTGAGCTCCTCTTGTTACTCCTCTCGAAGAACATTTTTCCGTGACGCTTTCCCTGTTTTGGATCAGCAACGTCCGGAACGGTCCTTCTCGTCGAGCCTCTCTCGTTAGTCTCACTAACGAGAATATGGTTAGGTGAAGAGGAGTCGCCAGTGACTCTAAAATCCAATTCTTGACCCTCCGATAACATTACACGCGGTTTCTGGAACCTGTAATGTTCCCGGTGTGTTTGGACCCAAGCGTTAATCAGAGCTTCTTGCAGGTTATTAGCATAAGTCTGTAAACTCATGATATCATCGATGGGTTGTCCTTGAAGAAGGTAGAGCCATTCCGTAGGCAGCGTGAGAATGAGTCTGCGTGTCTCATCCCCTCTGTCCTGGTGGAACCCGTACAGGAAACGATAAAGTTTAACTCTCTGTTGGATATAGTGGACGGGTGTCTCACGATCGTGACCAGCCTGTCGAAATTTCATAGCTTCCCATTCTAAGGCTAAGGATTCATGCCAACGAGTTCCAAGCAATCCTTTGATGATACCCCAAAGAAACAACCCATGAGATTGACTGAATTCAGTACGATGCTCACGGTCTAAGGTGCTCCACCAGACCTTAGTGTGCCCCGTGAGTCGTCTTGGCAGAGCAACTCCTAAGATCACACTCATAGAGTCTGATATCTCCGCGAGACTCATGATGTCCATGATATAGTCCAGGGCCTCGGATTGAGCTCCGTCGTATTCAGGGAGATCAGACCATTTGATCTTAAGGTCGTTGGTGTTAAGAGTGACCTTCTTGTCCTTAGGTATGTCATCAATAAGCGCGCTAGCTCAAGACCGCATCGGAGTTCGAAAAGGGGTATTAGGCACTCCATTGTGGTGCTCCCCACGTCCTGAGTTCCCTCCCCGGTCTGAAGTATTCGAACTCCCGGATGAATCGCTAGGGGGTCCTCCTGATGGCAAGAAAGGGTTTGAAGCGATCGGTAGAGAATGGCGGGGACTGTCTGAATTAAGCGATCCTCGACCAGCAACTGGGCCAGCTATGCCCTCAGTGAATGCCGTGGAGAAGGACGGTCGACCCTTGTTGGCGACTGATCGGTTTCTGAGAGTGGTCACTTCATTCCTGAAGTTAGGGCTGTTGGAGACTCTCTCAAATGCGACGCGAGAGTGGTGATCTCCCTGGAGAGACGTTAGGCCCGGTTCCATCACGATTTGTCTCTCGATCTCCGTCACGTTCAGAAGTCGACACGGCTGGGGTTGATGGAAGGGAGCGCAGACCTCAATCCTCTTCTCCTGAAGGTGTTCTATCACCTGCGTCCTCAAGTCCAGTGGACAATCCTCCAATATTACGGGACAGTTGAGAGAATGCAGAAAACGAGTATCAGGGGACCCGTTTAAGTTGCGAACGAATGAATTGGTCGTGGAGATAGGCGAATCAGGGACCTGGATCGAGTCGTTATAGGGGAGGAGTACCTCTAAAACCATCTTATCAAGTCTTCTTTGGCTTCGCTTCAACCGACCCCTTAAAGTGAGGTATGCCAGTGATAGATTTGGCGTGACTCCATTGAGAGACTCCTCCAACATACGGATGTACATGTACTGGTAGTCAACCTTAGGCACAACATGATCTCCGCTAAGCAGGACATGCAGGATCTGCAACACATCATCATGCATACGAAGTGGTTCAAGGAACAGAGAAAACACCTCCCGCTTGAGAATTCTTCTTCCTCCTTCCATAGTGGTCGTCACCTCGATCGACCATTCAGGAATCGATTGGGTCAAATCCTCAAGGTTCCCTGGTCGCGTGAATAAATCCCACGCCGATAAAATCGCTTGATAACGCCCTAACCAGACTGCTACAGTCTCCGGTAAAATAGGGTAATCCGTACTGTACTCCTCCACGAAGGGGGTAACCTGATCCTCGGGGATTCGATCGGTGTAGTACATATCCCATTTGTAGTCGATGGGCTGGGCGTAAACCATATGACCTCCGAGGAACTGCTTAAGGATGACCTGTCTCGGAGGGAATCTGAGAACAGGCGTGGGTGCTCGATTAGGCTCAACATTAGCTCCAGGGGTGTCCAACTGCTCGAATGATGAGCGTTCCTCAGGTGGATCGGGGGGGATGTTCGTTGACGATCCAGCTACTACTCCGGGGGAATCCTCTGGAGAAGCTGATCCTTGAGGAAGCTGGGGAATGTTCATAGACGATCCAGCTACTACTCCGGGGGAATCCTCCGGAGGAGCTGATCCTTGAAAAGTCAACGAAGACTTCCTCAGGGTGACGTTACGGGGTGGTTCTAGGTTAGAAGATTTTTGACGAGGCATGGAGCTACTCGGCGTTGATGAAGGCCTAGGTGTTTGATTCTTGCCCATAGTCATTCGCGTGTTCAGGTCTTAGTAGTCAAATAATAAGTTTTTCCTCGTAGGAAAAGAACGGTCTGGCTCGGATCACCACTGTGAAGAGTCGTTAGATTCCTACCGCTCAATATATGAAGAATAGTGTTTATTCAACTACTATTAGAAAGTATTGACTGTTCAGTACAATACTGTAGATTGCTAGACTGACAGTACTAGCAAGGAGACACGCTACACATCACAAGAGCAACTGTACAGTTGCTCTTGACGGCTAGAATGAGAGAATGAAGAGTTGACCTTTACGGTGCAACTCGTAGCTAAATGTAAATAGATAATCAATGAGAAGCTGAATATCTGAAGTAAAGAGATAATAGCGCGAGTCGACTATAGCGTCGACGAGCGCAAAGACCTTAGAGTGGAACTTGACCTTCGCGGTTCGAGTCCAAAGTATGTCAGGAGACTAGAGAACGCTACCCTTATAGGTAGCTTAGATGTTACCCTTGACACCTCTCGCTATTCGACGTCTGGGTCGTTTACGAGGTGGTGTCTGCTGGGTAAAAGATGTCTAAGATTTAGCGCCGAGAGTGCCCATAGATATACACAAGACTTCGAACTATGAAATACGGGTATGCTCGAAAGATATAGAGAGTTAGGGAAAAAGAGTAAGAACTAAATAATAAAATACTATAATATATGTATTATTCCACAGTCCAATCATGATATATGCATACCCTTCACACTCTGTGTCCTATCTTTGCCTCACGCTTTATCAACAGGACAAATTAATACTTCGTCGAATGAGGCATCTTTATTCGATATTGTTGAATATTCTTCAATTGTTTATTCGACTTTATTGAGTAAAATTCGATTTGTGACAGCTCTGTTAGAGGGGTTCTTGGGAGTCTAGCTGGGGGCCTGGTGATTGGTCCATGAGATACATAGTGTCAGGTGTAAGCAGGTTGGTATACAGGTTCTGGCAGGTACTCCAGTTGTACATAACTGTACCTTGATGAGTATGATATAGAGAGTCAGCTGCAGATAAGGTGGAGTCAAAGATTAAAGAAGCATGTACAGTATAACAAAACATGGGGGGTCCGGTTGGAGTCCAGTCCAGGAGATGACCAAGAATATGTAAAGAAGTCAAATGTCAAAGGGTGGAGTCTGATGGATTCCGGGTCATAACAGAAGGTGTCTAGTCAGGGGGCAGACTGACAGAATGGGGATGAGGGTCGGGTTCTGGTGGATTCTGGATCTTGATACTGGTCTGGAAGGTGGTTCAGAACCTAATATAATATCTGGAGGATACTCTGTGGAGTTCCTGGGAATGGGTCTTCACAGAGTTTCTGAATGAGAAAACTCTTAAAAAACCTTGTATTTTGTTAAGGTTTTTCCACTCAGCAAAAAAATCCTATGAAAGCCATAATAATGTGCCTAGAGAAAGAAACCAATTGAAAACCACATATTTCTACTGAATTTTGCCCCTTTGGGAATTGAGTGAAAACTATGATTCTCTGTCAAAAAAAATCTTGTGCCAAGGCAAAGTTTTCTTAAAGTTTTTTCAAGGGGAAAATCATGATGGAATTTAGAATTTAATTAAATATATGTAAAATCATTGAATAATTATATATTTCAACAAAATTTTCCTTAGTGTGAGGGGTGCCCCCCTCTAGGAAATATAATGATATCATTGCATTATATTTCACATATTTTTTCTTATTTTTCTACTATTTTTCTAATTAGGATATTCTTTGTATATCTGTTATGATCCATTCCTGGATACTTCAATCTTCCATAATTATCTGAATTTCCACCCCAAGTCTCCAATCTGACTTCCTGACTCATTATCTGACCTCACTTCCAACTACAGAACATTCATAGTTCCCATACTTCTGGACCCCATCCTTATTCTGCATTTGGTAACTTGTCAGTTGACAAGTATTTACTTGTTTGCTTATTGTATTCCTGTTTCAGAATACTCACCTAAATCCATTTTATTATGATCCTAGTTTGTAGTACAATAATGAAAGAACTTATATTAGTTTCTGCGAATTTGCACTTTACCTTAGATCTGATATCAACTTAGTTTCTTATTCCTTCCTTCTTTCTGTACACCCAATATTTTGGAACTCTTTGGAACTCTGAATATCCATAATCTCCCAGTGTAAATCCCATCTCTGAAATTAAGGACATTCTGAGCATTTGTGTAGAGGTGCAGCACATACACTGACTCAAAAAACCTTCCAATATTTGGTACTTCAGATGTACATATATATATCCTTGATAACTCAGAGGATAAAATTGCAAGAATATCAAAAATATTTGTGAATATGCTCTATCATATCTAGATGATTGTGGACATACAATGTCATTACATAGGCTTCAAATATGGAAATGCTACAAATATTTATATACAGGGTTTTTTTGGCTGACCACTCTGACCTACAAAACTACTTATATTCAGTACTTGGTGTAGCTACCCTTTGTCTTTCACACAGCTGCAAACCTCCTAGGCATACTCTCAACCAAATTCTGACACACCTCTGCATCAATCTTGTTCCACTCCTCCTCCACCCTCATCCACAACTCCAGTATTCCTTTTAGTTCAACCTCATACTCCCCCACCCTTCTCTTTATATAATCCCACAAGTTTTCAATGGGTTTGAGGTCTTGATACTGTGCTGGCCATGGGAAGACATTGAAATTATTATCTTGAAACCAAGTCTGGTCCTTCTTGCAGGTGTGTTTGGGATCATTATCTTGCTGGAAGATGACAACAGCCACAGATTTTCCATAATAGCTGAGGCTGGCTTGAAGCTCCTCCTTCATAATCTTGAGAGAAAGGTCCCCATCCATCCTCCCATCTATCTTGAGGTAAACAATCAACAAGGTCACATGATGTTATGTATTTCTAAGTTTTTTCCAATTTTTTAAACAATTTCCCCTAACAAATTGCGAAAACAAATATTCAAATGTAATTATATTGCGACGATTAAATTGTACAATATTTGTTTGATTTATCTTGAATTTATACAATTTATTTTGTATTTTTATCTAATAAATTGAGCAAATTATTGAATTTCTACTTTTTATTCTTTTTTGATTAATATGTCGGCGACTCAGCGCTTATTCACAACGCGCGAGTAATCATGTGACATTCACATGATATTTCAAACTCCGACGCTGACAAAACGTGATTTGAAATACTCACGCATTATCAAGGTGAAATATATATATTTTTATATTATTATAATAAAATATTATATTTATAACTAATTAAAAGTAAATATAATAATTATATAATAATATAAAACCGGCCTGGCGTTTATTACACGGCGCGCGGGAAAATCGTCACAACGAGTGACAACCGTCATAACAGGTGACAGTTGTCACAAGGGCGCGCGACGGTCACAGAGGCGCGCGACGGTCACAAAGGCGCGCGACGGTCACACAGGCGCGCGACGGTCACACAGGCGCGCGACTGTCACAACGCGTGACAGTCACAAGACGCGAAGGGTGTCATGCGCGCGAGAGCATTATGTCATCATATATGCTACTGCAACAAAAACAGGAAACTCTCTGGAACATTCCAGTGGCTTCCAATGGAACATTAGTTAATAGGTACTAATATTAGATAGAATATTGTAGAATATTCTATAAAATTCTACAATGTTCCATTATGCCAAGAATATTCTATAGTGTCTTAGAAGTAGTTAGAACCTTCCACAATGCTCTAGAAAATTCTAGAAAATTCTAAATGACATCACTCCTCCCAGAATGACATCATTAAATCTTCTAGAATCTTCTAAATGTCTCAGACTAAAATGTATATAAGGAGCTCAGCTCCAGCCTTGAATAAAAAAAAATTCAATCATATCATATCATCTCACCACATCTGTGTGTGTCACTGCAGCAAGCAGGCTACTCCACCCCTATCTGGGCAGTTGGATATCTAATTCCACCTCTATCTGAGCTGTTGGAAACCCTTGCCACCTCTATCAGAGTTGTTGGCCCAATCAGATCCCTTGTCACCTCAATCTGAGCTGTTGACTGATCTGCTGTTCCCCTGTCACCTCAATCTGAGTTGTTGACTTTTGTTCCCCCTTGCCACTTCTTAATTGAATAGTTGGCTATCTTTTATATATTATTTCCACTTCAGTTAGAGCTGTTGGTTATCAACTAATAATATATAAATAATCTCATACTATAGTCATCTCTTAATTGAGTACTGATTATTAGTTTTCCTTACATTGTTATTTGTAGTTTAAGACTTCAGTCACCTCTAGTTGAGTAATTTGACTGTTTATTGCATTACAAATAATCCTTGTTCTATTGTTCATTCATTGTGAATCAGTAAAGCATATTCACATAAACAAATACTGAGAATATCCTTGCAGAATCCTTAAGACTACATTAAGATCCTGATAAGTTAATATCACAGTAGACCTTGTAGGTTAGTGTAAATAAAGCATATATTAGCCAAATAGTGTTTTATTCTATATCTAATCTTTTGACCCGTTTATAGATATTTTTACTGTTTGACAAATAGTATAAAATATATATAAACTAGCTAGCATTGAAGTTAAATCTAGCTTCGGAATCAGTAAATTGTTATTCTTGTTTTAGTAGTTGTTATCACAGAAAAAGAACAAGCTTGCACAAGCAGCTCTCAAAACCTTCTTTGCGAAGTAGGGTGCATATATTCAAGTAAACTCTTGACTTCAGGGGTTCTAAGTCTATTTAGGCTGCCACTGATTAATATCAAATACTTAAATTATTTTACCTTGCAGTGAATTGAGTATTTGCACATTTTGATAGAGCATTGGACTCCTTTTTCGGAAAATAGTATTAAAATAAGGCTAATACATTACACATGACTTAAAGTCCTCAAGGCTGCCACCAAAAAAACCATTCCAATAAGTCTCCTGTATATAAATATTTATAGTATTTCCATATTTGGAGCTTATGTAATGGCATTGTATTTACACAATCTAGATATGATAGAGCATATTCATAAATATTTTTGATATTTTTGCATTTTTATTCTCTGAGTTATTTGAAGTACCAAACATTGGAAGGGTGTTTTGAGACACCCTAATTCTCTTGAGACCATTACACAGTTTGGGTAGAGATGGACTGGTTGGTGACAGTCCTAAGGACTTTGGCCACATCAACAGCAGTGTCAGCCTTCCCAGAGGAGGATAGTCACAATTTATTGAATATACAAAGTTTTATGGAAAAGTCCTCATATTTTTGTGTGAGACTGTTCCCTCTGGCTATGACTACATGTTTTAGGAGTTTATATTTCATTACCCCAAAATTTCATCTTTAAGACTTGTATGCTCTTTAAAATATGCACAAATGTCATGGTTATACAAGATTATCTGGGTTGTTACCTAATCTTTGGGATAGAATGCATTCTCTAGTATCTCTGTGACTTTTAAAATATGCACAAATATCATAGTTAAAACAAGATTATCTGAGTTATGACTTAATCTTTGGGATAAAATGCATTCTCTAGTATCTCTGTGACTTTTAACATATCCACAAACATCATAGTTAAACAAGATTATTTGGGTTATGACTTAATCTTTGGGATAAGATGCATTCTCTTGTATACATGTGAACTTTCAAATGTAGTTCATATAATTTAAATTTATTTGTTTTAGAAAGTTAACCAGAACTATCTGGCCAACCAATCTATGTTGTGGAATCTATCCCCAAAAGGATAATCTATATATATTTGTTTGACTAACTTTTGTGAGATACAAGATAAATATTAATATTTCCTTATTCTCCAGAATATCACCTGATGGACTGAATTTGATTAAATATTAATTCTACAACAAACAATATAATTATATATACTTTAGTGGACAGATAACTTTTAAAGTTTTGGTTTATCTTCCAGAGGTGATGAGACACTGTGTATAGTGAATGTTGGTAGGGGAAAGCTTGGAGAGATGACCACCAATGGACTTAGAGAGATGACAACAATGGAGTGAAGTCTAGAGACTGTGCCAATGCCATGGTGAGTAGAAGATGCAAGTGGCTAGCTGTATGGCCAGCATCAAGCAGTGAGAGAATATGATTCTGGCTGGCAAAAGATGAAGTGGGTATTTTGGGAATTGGGGCATTGCTAGTTGCTAAAGGCCATGTATTTATACTCCAGCACAATGTGGTCTTGTGACATCATGTGACATCACATGATAGGACCCAGCTGGAGATGAACAATCAACAAGGTCACATGACTATAAGCATTTATAATCATCAAGGCTGCCAGCCAAAAAACACTTCCAATGAGTCTCCTGTATATAAATATTTGCAGTATTTCCATATTTGGAGCATATGTAATGAAATTGTATTTTCACAATCAATATATGATAGAGTATGCTCACAAATACTTTTGATATTTTTGCATTTTTATCCTCTGAGTTATCAAGGATATACATCTGAAGTACCAAACATTAGAAGAGTTTTTTGAGTCACTGTAAGCTGAAGCCAACATCCTGAACCTATCCTGAGGTTTCTGAGTTCCTGGACTGTTAACAGAATCTGTTAGCCTGGTGATCACAATACAAGGACTCTCTACTGTTGGAGTGTAGCCACTAAGAGTAAAGCGGGTAGATGCTAAACTGGTGATATAACTACACTTTCAGATGAGGGATCTACTCCTCATCTGAACTAACTATATACTAGAATACATGGTCTGTGCACTGGTCTGTGCATGAATGTGCTATGGATCTAGTGAACACTAAACTAAATATAACAATCACATGTGTGAACCAGTCAGCACCTATACAGTCACAAGACGAGATATGAGATTACAATTAATCACATTATCATATTCTAACACCACCCCTTAATTGAATATCTTGTGACAAGTGAGATTAGTTTTTTGGTTTAGGTTTTGACAAGGTGGTGGTAGCCGCTGGTGTGGAAGCAGACAAACCTTGCTTCTTGGCACACGAGCGGTCCCTTCTTGACTGTGCTTGTCACAATTGTATGTAACTCGGCAGTGTCTGCAGTGAATGAAGCATACTGAGGGGTGAAGGGCAAGAAGGATGAAGGCTGGGTGATGGGAGAACTGTAAACAGGAATGGGAGCAACATGTTTCACATTCCTATGATTTACAGCTATCTGTCATCTAACAGCCACAGGGTTTTTGGACGACAGGCCGAAGCTTCATGTCCCTTGGCTGAACACTTCATACACTTAGTGGGTACAGAGGATGTCTTACCAGATGCAGTGAGGGTGTGCATGGTGGGAGCAAGCTCATTGAAATGTGCTTGGGCCCATACCTGCACTGCTTGGGCCACATGAATGACAAAAGTCCAGATAACCGTGTGTGAAGAGTTGCTGGATTCTGACCACTCTATATATGAAGAATATTGACTATTTGAGGACGATAACAAGTATCGACTATTTAGTAAAATACTAGAGATCGCTAGACTAACAGTGCTAGTAATAGAGTATGATATACATCACTAGAGCAACCGTGTAGTTGCTCGTGACAGCTAGTGAAGAGAATAAGGGAGTTGACTGTTCTGGTACAACTCACAGTCGTGAGAAGGGAAAGATAACTAATAAAGGTATTAGTTATCTAAGGAAGAGTATGAGTAGCGTGAGTCAATAGAGGTATCAGCGAGCGCAATGATGCGAGTGAGGTTCTCAACCTTTGTGGTTCGAGTCCTGAAGCTAACAGTGAGTTAAGTAATGCTACCTGTTTGATAGCTGAGATGTCACCCTTGACACCTCTCACTGTTTGACATTCTGAGTCATTACGAGGTGGTGTCTGTTGGGTAAAAAGTGTCTGAGTTTTAACTATAGGTGCTAGAGTACATAAGTCTAGTGTGTATGCACCCACAAGAGTCTATGTACCAAATACATAGGTCGTCGAACTAATATATGCATAAGATAAAATAGAGAGAAAAATAGAAATAGTAATTGAAATGTAGTGTGGGCCCATCTGGACTATATTTCAGAGTATATTTTGCAGTACCTTTCACACTGTAATAGCTTGGTTAATTCTGGCATTTGACATTGAGGGTGGGGCTCTTTTGAGCAGCACTTCCAGCTCATTGCTTGCTGTGATGTGGTCAGTCATGATAGCAAAAAGGATGCAATGAGGGTTATCTGAAAGTGTTAAAAGAATCTGCTAGCCTGGTGATCACAGTACGAGGACTCTCTACTGTTGGAGTGTAGTGTTATGACCCATTCCCAGGTGTTTCAATATTTGGCTTCCGACCTCCGACTACAGAACATCATAGTTACTGTATCTTCCACATTTTTCCCTTGTTCTGCATTTGGTAATTTGTCTGTTGACAAGTATTCACTCGTTCGTCTATTATATTCCCATTTGTTATGACCTGTTCCCAGATGTTTCAATATCCGACTTCCGATCTCTAACTACGGAACATCATAGTTACCATATCTTCCACATTCTTCCCTTGTTCTGCATTTGGTAATTTGTCCATTGACAAGTATTCACTCGTTTGTCTATTATATTCCTGTTTCGGAATATTGTCTCCCTGATATGTCTTATTGTATTCCCGTTTAAGAATACTCCTATTTCCATCTTATTATGGTCTCAGTTTGTAGTACAATAACAAGAAGACTTATATTAGTTTCCGTGAATTTGTACTTTACCTCAGATTTGATATCGACTTAGTTTCTTATTCCCTCTTCCATCTTTCTGTACACTCGATATTCGGAACTCTTTGGAACTCTGAATATCCGTATCTTCCATTGTAAGTCTCACCTCTGAAATTAAGGACTTTGAGCATTTGCGTAGAGGCACAGCACATAAGCTGAAGCCAATGTCCTAACCCTATCTGATAGTTCCCGACTTTCCGGTGACTTTCCGATGGTTCCGGAATAAGTTCCCGACACGGCACTTAACAGTATATCAGATCTCAACTCTGCAACTCGCTCATCATGGGTCCCAAATGCAAAGCTGCCGAAGGACCATCCCAACTTCAATCCCCGTTGCAACTTTATACCACCCAACCCGAAACCCCAAATCAACTGACAACATCAGCTTCTGTCGAAGAGGTCACCGAGGAAGTTACCGAGGTAACGAAGGACCCCAATATTCCCCACACTTCCGACAACGAAGCAGAAGATCAGCCGGAGACATCGAAAAAGAAATATTCTGATGAACCGACTGAAATGTTGTTTATCAACTCCATTGTGAAATTCACTGACTATTTGAAATCCGCTGAGGATAGTAAAGAATCATCCCGCACCGGAGTCAAAGAACCCGAACCATTTACCAGCAAGGATCTGAAAAAATTGAAGAATTTCCTTCTCCAATGCCATTTCAGTTTCCGTGATCGACCCGCTGCATTTAAATCCAACAGTCGAAAAGTCAATTTCACACTCTCTTATCTCAAGGATACTGCTCAGGATTGGTTCGAACCTGGACTATCTGGAATATCCGACAAGACACCCGTATGGCTCGATGACTGGGACGCTTTTGTGGAAGAACTGGAAACTAATTTCAGACCTTACAATCAATCTGGCGAAGCGGAACATGAATTAATGACGCTTAAGATGAAGGACAATCAATGAGTTTCCGATTATCTCGTCAAGTTCAATACCCTTGCTGCACGATGTGGATGGGACGATTCCACCCTCAGGCACCATTTCTATATGGGACTTCCGTCACACCTTAAAGACGAGATCTGCAAAGATGGGAAGCTGAAAACTCTCCAACTCATGCAGATTAAAGCTCAGACATCCAACACCCGTTATTGGGAACAAAAAGATGAGGTCTTGAGAGAACCCGATGGAACGTTCTCAGAATAACAAGGCATCGACTAGCAAGTCTTCCGGCAACAACTCAGGCAATAACACCGGCAACTCTGGCATTAATACTGGCAAATCAAACACTGACTGGAAAAAAGACAAGAAATCCAACAAGGATAAACAGTCAACTTCCGACAAACCCGACATTTCCCATTTGTTGGGCACCAACAGTAAACGTACCCCGAAGGAGAAACAATGACATATGGACAATGACCTCTGCCTTTTCTGCAGGAAAGGCGGACACAAGGTTTCCGACTGTACTGTTAAATCTAACTCTTCCAAGGCCCGTGTGGCAACTTCCACTACGACTACAACGTCTAAGGAAAAACCCACCACAGAGTCGAAAAAAGAGTAAGCAACCCTCCGGAATCTGCACGGACGGAGGGTTGTGTTGACTCTCTCCATGTTTCCGAGATTATCCATCTCAACGTGTCCGCTCTCTCTAACCCCGATTCATTATTTGTAAAACTCATCTCTGACCTTCTTGGAAATTTAGTGTTCCGAGCTCTGATAGATTCCAGCTCCACACACTGTTTTGTAGATACCACCTTTGCCACGAAACATAATCTGAAACTCCATTCTGTTCCCACAATTTCTTTGCATTTGTTTGACGGCACTAGCAATATGGCAATTACCCAAGCCTGCGACATGTCTATCCAGTTCCCTTGTGGAACATCCCAGACAGTTACCTTTTTCGTAACACAGTTGGACTCTAGCTGTTCAGTAGTTCTTGGATACAACTGGCTCACCCGATATAATCCGTTGATTGACTGGGTATTGGGCAGTATTACAGTGACTCAAAAAACCCTTCCAATGTTTGGTACTTCAGATATATATGCTTGATAACTCAGAGGATAAAATTGCAAGAATATCAAAGATATTTGTGAATATTCTCTATCATATCTAGATTGTTGAAATACAATGCCATTACATAAGCTCCAAATATGGAAATTCTACAAATATATATATACAGGAGACTCATTGGAAGGGTTTTTTGGCCAGCAGCCTTGATGACTATAAATACTTATAGTCATGTGACCTTGTTGATTGTTGACCTCCAAGTGGTTCCAATCAACAGATCACGTGATGTCACATGACCACATGGTGCTGGAGTATAAATACATTGCCTTTAGCAACTAGCAATACCTCAATTCCCAAAATGCGCACTTTGTCTCTTGCCAGCCAGAATCATATCCTCTCATTGCTTGATGCTGGCCATACAGCTAGCCACATTGCAGCTTCTACTGGCCATGGCATTGGCACAGTCTCTAGACTTCACTCCAAGCATCGTTCTCATCTCTCTAAGTCCATTGGTGGCTGTCCCTCCAAGCTTTCCCCTACCAATATTCACTATGCACAGTGTCTCATCAGCTCTGGGAAGGCTGACACTGCTGTTGATGTGGCCAAAGCTCTTAGGAGTGTCACCAACCAGTCCATCTGTACCCAAACTGTCTGCAACAGTCTCAATATGGTTGGGATGAAGGCTGTGGTGAAGAAGAAAAAGCCCCTTCTCAGCAAGAAGCATAGAAAGGCAAGGATGGGTCAATATCTGCTAATAGTAGTTGAATAGACACTATTCTTTGTATATCGAACAGTCAGAATCTATCGACTCTTCACAATGTGGGTGATGAATCCCCCGCCGGTCGTGGATGTACTGGCTGTCGGGGCCCACGGGACCTTTTTGAACTTAGGGAGGACTTGCTTGTTTTGTTGGAATGGGAGCATTGTAGCACGATAAAGTGGTGAAGTTGAAGATAGAGGGAAGGGCTGTACATAGGTGAAGGATGTGGTATGGAAGATAAAGAAAATTTATGTGAATTTACGTGTACTTTTTTTATATATATATTGAATTGAAACTCCACTCGGTTGGTCGTTAAATAAAATTCATTAATTGTGGCTGGGTTTTGGGTAAATGTGTCTGCCACCAATTAGTGGTTGTCCCAATCGACCAGAGGGATAGAAAAATGAAAGAGAATAAAAGCCAATGAGATGGCTCACTGAATGACTGAGATGTTTCTGAAAGGAAGTTACGAAAGAAATGGAATAAATGATAGAATAGATGATTCCTCGAGCACATATATCCCGTTAGATTTTGAACAGTGCCTTGTATGCCCTCAGAAGTGCCGGAGCATTTTGGAGGTTAGTGCTGCTTAACCACGAATCCTCTTCGGGTCCATAACCTTTCCAGCGCACCCTAAATAGCAGACAATTTCGCTGTTTTCTATGTCCAACAATAGCTTTGACTTCATATTCTTCATGATCTGATTTCAACTCTCTTAGGTTCTCAAGTTGGGGTCTTGGACCTAGGTTGGGAGGAGAGGGTTGATATTTCCACAGATGATCCCGATTAATGACTGGATGCATTGGATACACCAGGGGAATCTTAAGCCTAAATACTTGAGGGTTCAATTTCTCAAGGACCTCGAATGGTCCAATCCATCTTTGTATTAGTTTCTTCCCCGTTCCCTTGACTTCCACCAGTTCGAGGGAGTGGGGGTTCACCAATACAAAGTCTCCCTCGGAGATATCTTCTACAGGTCTTTGCTTCTTGTTATACGCTCATGCTTGAATCTCTTGGGGTTGAGCGATTGAATCCCGTGCCATCTGTCGATGATTTTCTACTTCGAGAATCCATTCGTCGGCCATAGGGCTGTCTGATAGTTCTCTAAGAACTAGGGGTTCATCACCTCCTAGAACTCAAGACATCCCTCTTGGGAGGTATCCCATTAATAAGAATGCCGGAGCGTAGTTTGTTGAACTGTGAATGGTTGAGTTGTACATGTGGACTACCACCTCAATCCATTGGGACCAGCTCTCCTTAGCAGAAGCACAATAGGCTCGAAGCATTTGTTCTATGGTCACATTCATATTCTCCGTCTGTCCATCCGTCTGGGGATGATGGGCAGAAGATACTGCAAGGGTGGTACCATAAATCTTACAGACTTCCCGCCAGAACCTGCAGGTCCATCTCTTGTCCCGATTGCAGATTATTCGAGAGGGTAGTCCGAAGGGGCTGGCCACCTGTTTGACAAACATTCATGCAAATCCTTCAGCCGTAAGGTTCGAGAAAGTAGGTATTGTAATAGCGAAATGCATTAATTTATCAATGGTGACGAAAACTGCTGAATACAAATCCTTTCCTGAGTCAGGTAGCCCAGTGATCAGGTCCATAGAAACTACTTCGAAAGGCCTAAAAGGTATGTCGGCAGGTCTGAGGGCTCCTTGATGAGTGGTGCGATCAATTTTGGTCTTTTGGCAGATGTCACAGGTACGCGCGTACGACATGCAATCTTGCAGCATTTTTGGCCAAAAGAACCGGTCTTTCATTAGGTTGAACAACCGCTGACCTCCGGCGTGTGCTCCCTCAAAAGGATTATCATGTACCAACCTTAAAATAGAGTTAGTCATGGTTCTGGGCGTGCAGACTCGACTTTTCCAGTCTGAGTCACGAAAGTACAGGAGTCTGTTTGCTCCCACAAAGTAGTGAGAAGGAGTAACAACCGCATTGGGTGAAGGGGTATCTAGAGCGTAGAGGTTTCTGAAGACTGGGTCCTTCGAGTATCCTTCTAGAAATTTCTTTATATATCCCTCCTCGATACTGATTAGCAGCTGAGGATGACGCAGTGCAAAGTCAGACTCGTCCTCCTGATCGTCCCTCACTGCGTTATGAAAATCCCATTCCGACTGTCGGACCTTCTGAGTTACTCCAAAAGGTTCCATGGAATCGTTTATGATCGAGAAGACCGCCTTCTTAGCAGGTTCGTCCTTCCATAGTTTTTCCTCAGTGCTTTTGTCCATAGAGGTCGAGGTGATAGCTTGTAAATCATCTCTAATAGGGCTCACGAAGGCTGGTACCCGAGGGAGTCTGGACAATGGGTCCACATTACTGTGAACTCTTCCTGCTCAATGTAAAATTTCGAGACCTGGAAATGCAGCGTATATCGCCCCCCATGCAGCTAGTCGACGATTAGTGTTCTCGTATGATCTAGCCCATTGCAGAGCTGCATGGTCCGTAATGAGTAGAACTGTTCACCTTCAATGAAGGGTTGGAAGTGGACTAGTCCCTCCTTTGCTGCTAACACTTCCTGTTCAGTGGCAGAATAGTTACGTTCAGCGCTTTTCAGCGTGCGACTCCAATATGCAATGACTCGTTCAACGGTAACTTCAGTCACCTCAAAAGTGGGTCCCCATGAATCCGACCACTCAATCTCGGGCTGTTTGGTTTTGTACTGATGAACAAAGGAAGGCACATCCTGCGCACGGTCAAAAGCTAACTTGGCTTGGGCATAGATTTTATTGTCCATCAAGTCTCCTAAAGCCATCTTCTGGACTTGTTGGAGACAACAACCTAAGGCAAAATCCGAAGCATCCGTATACAATCGATAGGGCATCCCACTAACTGGATGTCCCAGCACTGGTGCTGATCCTAGTGCAGTTTTAACATCCTCATAAGCTCGGACATGTTCAGCGGTCCACGTCCAGGGTGTTCCCTTTTTTAGGAGCGAGAATAAAGGGGACACCATCCATGAATAGAATGGTATATACACCAAAAAGTAAAGGACCATTCCAAGGAACTGTTGTAGTTCAGAGACCTTAGTGGGTGGGGCCAGTTCCAATATATGTAGCACGAACTTTCTCTTGATGGGTCAAAAAACCCAACCTGGATACTTTATGACCCAACAACAAGATTGAATTATATCCGATAAAACATTTCTTGGGAGAGAGAGTGATACCGGCCAAAGCGATAGCGCCAAGCACCTGATTCAGGTGAAGCAAATGATCATCCCAGTTCTTAGAGAATATGACTATGTCATCGATGTAGACTAGACAAAAAATCCACAAATAGGGTGCTAAAACTGTTTGCATGACGCGCTGAAATGTGGAGGGGCTGTTTCTGAGCCTGAACGGCATCCTTTTAAATTGCCACAGCCCTCTATGAGATCTGAAGGCTGTTTTGGGCTTATCGTCCTCCAACATTTCTAATTGAGTAAACCCAGCTAGTGCGTCGAAAGAAGAAAGAACATTTGATCCCGATAGCGCCTGCATGATCTCTGATTGACGTGGTAAAGGGAATTCATCTGGAACAGTGAGATGATTAAGTTTCCGATAGTCGATGACCACCTGCGGTTTACCATTGCGATATACTACAAAGGCTGGAGCCCCCCAGGGGCTTTTAGATGGCTTAATGACACCCTGTTCGAACCAGGTATCCATTTGCTCATCTATAACTCTCCTATTGGCAGGGGACGAAGGGAACATAGGTATGGATATGGGCTGGGTGTCCTCTTTCAAGGGGACAGGGACTCTACATTCCACTTGCCCTAACCGTCCGTCGACTCTGAAAGCCTTAATGTTCTCAGTCAAAACTGATCTGAGACATGGCAGGACCTCCATTGGTATATCTGGTCCCAAGTTGACTAGCTTGTGAAGATCCTCTGAGGCAAATTGCTCATTATCAGCCACCACAGCCGTCTTAGGACCGGGTGGTTCGAAATCGTCCGCAATATCTGGTTCAACAGGTGGCTTAGGCCTCTCTGAGGCAAATTGACGGTCCTCCTCAAGTTGAGAGAGACTTTCAATAAGGTGTGCGATTTTGGTCGCGCCTGCTGCCATTAAACCTTTCTCCTCAAGTGACCTGGGTTTGTAAGCCCAATGAGCGGGGTCATGAATTATCCCTATTGTCTCCCCTCGCCGGATAGTCTTAGGGGTTAGTGATGGATTGGCTAAGGGCACTGCCGCACTATTCCTTGAAATTGCCGTGATTGGTGTGGCTAATATGGAACTGTCCTCGTTTTGCAATACAATTCCTTCAACAATCCACTCCTCGCCCTGTAGATCTTCAACAAAAATGGGCACTAGTCTGGCTGACTCTGGATCGATAGTGCAATCCTCCAAGGCTCGCGCGACTCTTTCAGTACGCACGCCTTTATCGGGGAGAGAGGTGAGCTTGGGTTGCTCCTTCTCATGCTTCCCAAAAGGGGCCTTATTGACGGTGAAGGTCAAAGGTTGAGGTTCCTTAGAAGAACTGGCTGGAATAAAACCCTGTCGTCCCGGGAGAATAAGTCTAGATCCCAACGGCTGATCTCTTAGAGTACCAATTTCGTAATTAATATGGAAGTCTTCTCCTAAAAGAATTGGCACCGTCATTCCTCTAACGACGTAAGTTTCCGCTGCGAACTTCAGTAACGTTCCACTGTCGTCCTCCAGGTAAATAGGAATATTAACATATCTGATAACCTTAGCGTTACCCGTGAGCTGGATTAGACGTAACTTGAGTCCTTGTTTCAACTTATATACCCCCTGCAGCCCCTTGTAGAATTCCTCCGATATAAGGAGAGATCCGCTCCCGTGTCCATTCGGACTTTAACACGTTCAGGTGAATCGGGAGTTCCTACATGACCGAAAACATGGAGCGCTGCAACTCCTATGCTAGAGTAACCACTGGGGGGATCCTGTTTTCGATAAAGGATGGTAGTATCCTCCTTCATCAGTCGACTGGGACGAGGGTATTGGTGTGAAGAGTGGTAGAAGTTCAGACCGTTCTATATACGAAGAAATGAGTAGAAAGGAAAGATATTGACCTATTCGGTGCAATATAAGGGAAAGTGAGAGAAAGAGCACGAGATGACGAAGGAGTCAACGAGTGTGATGGTTCGAGTGGAGGCCTCGGCTATTACAGTTCGAGGCCAGAAGTGTTTAGTAGTTCAGATATTGCTACTTAGGTAGTAGCTGACATGTTACCCTGATCACCGCTCGTAGTAGACCTAGTTTGTGTCTTTCGGGTGGTTCTTGGGTTAAAGTGTGTCTGAGTTCTAATTGGTGCTGAGTGCACCCACAAGTATACACAATGCTTCGAACTAATGAAATATGCAATATTCGAAGAATATGAAAGATAGAAAATTATGAATAGAATATGTAAAATATAAATAAAATAAAAGGAGTATTTTACCACAATGAATACTGTGATAAAAGCATACTCCTCACAATTGGATTCTAGGCCTCTTACTTTCCTTGTGCAGGGACAAGCTTACGTTCCTGCGTGCACTTCAACAAGGAATATGCTTCGAAGGGGAATCCAATACCAGATCATTGTCGCTGTCCTCTGAATCCGAGTCCTTGTACGGTAGTAAGTCGGGGGGGTTTCCAGGATCAAACGGGAATGTGTCAACATCAGCTCCAGGTGAACAGAGCGAGTTTGAGCTGATTTGTTCGTGAGAATCTCCAGTCTGACAGTACTTCTCGGTCAGGCCTTCAAGGTCCTGCTGATGAGCACTCAACCGGTCTCCCTTTTCGAAGAAATCTGTGGTGAGTATGGATCCATAAACTTCAGACAGAAGAGCTTCACTAGTCGTTCGATTTTCCTCCCTTACTAATTTGTCTCCAACTCGGGGCGCATAAATGGAAACAAAAGTCAATTCATCATCAGAGCTATTTACTTGTCCTTGTATATATAGTCCATGAACCGCTTCATATAACCTTTGCTCCTCAGCTTCCTCTGACATATCCTGTGCAGAGCATTTGTTGATAGAGACATAATGAGACATTTTGCCAGTGTGGTGGCAATCTATCTTGAAATGCTCCGGACTTCTGCATATCCAACATTCCTTGGTGGGTTTGACCGAGCTCTTCTTGTTACTCCTCTCGAAGAACATTTTTCCATGACGCTTTAGCGACATCAGGGACGGTCCTTCTCGTCGAGCCTCTCTCGTTAGTCTCACTAATGAGAACCTGGTTAGGTGAAGAGAAGTCGTCGGTGACTCTAAAATCCACTTCCTGACCCTCTGCTAACATTACGCGCGGTTTCTGGAACCTGTAACGTTCCCGGTGTGTCTGGACCCAAGCGTTAATCAGAGCTTCTTGCAGGTTATTAGCATAAGTCTGCAAACTCATGATATCGTCAATGGGTTGTCCTTGAAGAAGGTAGAGCCATTCCGTAGGCAGTGTGAGAATGAGTCTGCATGTCTCATCTCCTCTGTCCTGGTGGAACCCATACAGGAAACCATAGAGTTTAACTCTCTGTTGGATATAGTGGACGGGTGTCTCACGATCGTGACCAGCTTGTCCAAATTTCATGGCTTCCCATTCTAAGGCCAAGGATTCACGCCAGCGAGTTCCAAGCAATCCTTCCACAATGCCCCAGAGAAATGACCCATGAGATTGACTGAATTCAGTACGATGCTCACGGTCTCCGGTACTCCACCAGACCTTAGCGTTTCCCGTGAGTTGTCTTGGCAGAGTGACTCCTAACATCACACTCAAAGAGTCTGATATCTCCGCAAGACTCATGATGTCCATGATATAATCCAAGGCATTGGATTGGGCTCCATCGTATTCAGGGAGGTCAGACCATTTGATCTTGAGGTCGTTGGTGTTAAGAGTGATCTTCTTGTCCTTAGGTAAGCCATCAATAAGCCCGCTAGCTTGAGACCACATCGGAGTTCGAAAAGGGCTATTAGGCACTCCATTGTGGCGGTCCCCACATCCCGAGTTCCCTCCTCAGTCTGAAGTATTCGAACTCCCGGATGAATCACTAGGGGGTCCTCCTGATGGCAAGAAGGGATTCGAAGTGATCGGCAGAGAATGGTGGGGACCGTCTGGGTTCAGCGATCCTCAACCAGCGACTGGGCCAGCTATACCCTCAGTGAACGCTGTAGAGAAGGACGGTCGACCCTTGCTGGCGACCGATCGGTTTCTGACAGTGGTCACCTCGTTCTCGACATTAGGGCTGTTGGAAACTCCCTCAAACGCGACGCGAGAGCGAGGATCTCCCTGAAAAGGTGTGGGACCGGGTTCCATCGCGATTCATCTCTCGATCTCCATCATTTTCAGGAGTCGACGTGGCTGAGGTTGATGAAAGGGAGCACAGACCTCAATCCTCTTTTCTTGGAGGCATTCTATCACCTGCATCCTCAAGTCCAGTGGAAAGTCCTCCAATATCACAGGACGGTTGAGAGAACATAGGAAACGAGTATCTGGAGACCCATTTAGGTTGCGAATGAACAAATTAGTTGTGGAGATAGGCGAATCGGGGACCTGAATCGAGTCATTATAGGGGAGGAGTACCTCTAAAACCATCTTATCGAGTCTTCTTTGATTTTGCTTCAGCCGACCCCTTAAGGTGAAGTATGCGAACAGCAGATTTGGCATGACTCCATTGAGAGACTCCTCCAACATGCGGATGTACATGTACTGGTAGTCAACCTTAGGCACAACATGATCTCCGCCGAGCAGGACGTGCAGGATCTGCAACGCATCATCATGTGTACGAAGTGCTTCAAGGAATAGAGAAAACACCTCCCACTTGAGAATCCTTCTTCCTCCTTCCGTAGCGGTAGTCACCTTGTTCGACCATTCAGGAATCGATCAGGTCAAGTCCTCAAGGTTCCCTGGTCGCGTGAATAAATCTTGCGCTGATAAGATTGCCTGGTAACGACCTAACCAAACTGCTACAGTCACTGGTAAAATGGGATAATCCGTATTGTACTCCTCTACAAAGGGAGTAACCAGATCCTCAGAGATTCGATCGGTGTAATACATATCCCATTGTAAGTCGATGGGCTGAGCATAAATCATATGACCTCCGAGGAACTGCTTGAGAATAACCTGTCTCGGAGGGAACTTGAGAACGGGTGTGGGTGCTCGACCAGGCTCAACATCGACTCCAGGGGCATTCAACTGCCTGGGTGACAAGCGTTCTTCAGGTAGGTCGAGTGGAATGTTCGTTGACGATTCCGCTACTACTCTGGAAGGATCCTCCAGAGGAGTTGATCCTTGGAGAGTCGACGAAGACTTCCTCAAAGTGACGTTACGGGGTGGTTCCAAATTAGCGGATTTTTGACGAGGCATGGAGCTACTCGGAGCTGATGAAGACCTAGGTGTTTGGTTCTTGCCCGTAGTCATTTGCGTGTTCGGGTTTTAGTAGTCCAATAATAAGATCTTTCTTCATAGAAAAAGATGGTCCGGCCCGGATCACCACTGTGAAGAGTCGATAGATTCTGACCGTTCAATGTACGAAGTGTAGTGTTTATTCAACTACTATTAGCAGGTATTGACCGTTCAGTGCAATACCGTAGATTACTAGACCGACAGTACTAGCAAGGAGACACGCTACGCGTCACAAGAGCAACTGTACAGTTGCTCTTGACGGCTAGAATGAGAGAATGAAAGAGTTGACCTTTACGGTACAACTTGTAGCTAGACGTAAAATAGATAATCACGAGAGGCTGAATATCTAAAGTAAAGAGATAGTAGCGCGAGTTGACTATAGTGTCAATGAGTGCAAAGACCTTAGAGTGGAACTCAACCTTTGCGGTTCGAGTCCAAAGTCTGTTAGTATGTGAGAAAACGCTACCTTTATAGGTAGTTGAGATGTTACCCTTGACACCTCTCGCTATTCGACGTCTGGGTCATTTACGAGGTGGTGTCTGCTGGGTAAAAAGATGTCTGTCTTTTGGCGCTGAGAGCACCCATAGGTATACACAAGACTTCGAACTAAGAAATACGGGTATGCTCGAAGGATATAGAGAATTAAAGAAAAGGAATAGAAACTAGATAATAAAGTACTATAATATGCATATTAATCCACTGTCCAATTATGCATATAGGCATACCCTTCACAAAGGGTGTCTGGGCAAGTCATGGTTACAGGGTAAAAAGTGTCTGAGTTCTAACTATGCATGCTAATGTACATAAAACTACAGTATGCATACCCACAAGTGTCTATGTACCCACAGGCATACATAGGTCTTTGGACTAATGTAAATATTACTGGATGTGAGATGTAGTAGTAGTGTGAGAGGTACGGTGAAATATACTCAGGAAATATAGTCTGGATGAGCCCATACTATATTTCCATTATTATTTCTTCCTTCTCTCTATTTTATTATGCACTTATATTTAGTTCGATGACCTATGTATGCAGTACATTGACTCTTGTGGGCACATACACGCCAGACTTATGTATTCTAGCACCCGTAATTAGAACTCAGACACTTTTTACCCCACAACCACGACTTACCCAGACACCCAGTTAGTGTCCTGCAAGTTGTGATTGGGGTATCATCTCAACCATCACAGATGGGCTTTAACTACCTACATTTCAAACTGTACCAGTCGAAACTCCATCTATATCTCAATCTGTGCAGACCACATCTGCGCTACTCTATTATTCGACTCTCGTTACTCTTTTCTACACTCGAGCAGTCATTCGGAATCACACTCAACAGTCGATTCCCTTTATTCATTTTAGCTCTCTACTCTACTTTAGATAGCTACTTCACTCAAACGTATTGAACTAAGTAGTCAATACCCATTCGGTGTGTATTAGACTTAGACAGTCAATACATCTATGTGTCATACCTAAACAGTCGATATTCTTCATATATAGAATGGTTAGAACTTCCACCACTCTTCACACCAGGGAATTGTCGGATAACCCTTTAGCCGACCAATGGATTTTAGAATTGGAAAACCATTGACAGGTGGCATGGGATTCAATTGCGTGAGTGCAAGAAATGCAAGCTCACATCTACAATAAGAAAAGGAGATCAGTGGAAGATATCTCAGAAGGAGATTATGTTCTAATCAATCCCCATTCCCTTCAGCTTGTCAAAGCCAAAGGACTGGGGAGGAAACTTATACAAAGATGGATAGGACCATTCGAAGTCCTGGAGAAGATCAATCCTCAAGTCTTTCGACTCCATGTTCCCTCAGAATATCAACTACACCCAGTGATCAACCAAGACCATCTTAAAAAGTACCATCTCTCCCCAAGGAATTCGGATCAAGGGAGCTACTCAAGAATCCTCGGGAACTAAACTGTAACGACGAGGAGTACAAAGTAGAAGCTATAGTAGGACACAAAAAGCATCGAAATCAACTCCTCTTCCACATTCGATGGAAAGGGTATGGACCAGAAGAGGACATTTGGTTAAATGGCAACGACCTTCGTAACACCCCTGCTCTTCTCAGAGCTTACAAAACTATTTATTGAATCTAATGATCATTTCACCTTTTCACGACGACAACACGGTTTATTTACTTTAACTCTACTCCTCACTATTCATCCCCCTCGGCCTTGCACCTCAATAACCAAGCAGAGCTTGAAATTAATATAAAATACGTAAATCCACTAAAGAAAATTTTATCCCCCTATCTCTTCCCTCCACGTCAAACTCTCAAATCAGTACACTATGTCACAGGACCAACAACCCAAACCCAAGTTCCCCAACTTTAAAAAGAATACTGTGACCCCAACCTATTAATACTTCTACCATGTTGTCTCATACTGAAAACATCGAGCACTATACGGGTAATTCTGGGATGCCATCGTCGATGCACTCCACCTCACAGGACAACATGGCAGGCACCTCCACCAACTCGGGGAGTGGCACTGCTTTCATCCATATACTCCTTCCCCCAGACCCCGACTCCCCAACTTCAAAAGGATACCTCAACCCCAAACAATGGTTACTCCTTCCCCACCACCTCGAACAGAAATTGTCGAGCGTCTGGGGGAAGCTTCTTTGTCCACATACCCTACGTGGATGGACCCCATTCGAGAAGCCGTGCCTCTGTCCTCTGGCACTTGGGGGGCTCCCTCAGGAACATGGAGCGAAACCCCCCCTCCCCCTCATAGTATCTTCCCTTCCACTGAGGAGGAGATCAGGAAAAAATGGCAGTCCGAGGTTTTTTCCATGCAGGTTCAGGAGGAATTGAAAACGCTCAAGAGGAAGAGGAGGGAGGAGTACTTAGAAGGACAGCAAAAGATGGGTGCTAGGGATCATATCCCCTCAAGGTGGACATGACAGGAATGGAAGAGAATGGAAGGGAACAACAACCCTTCAACCATCGCTCCCCGGGTGTGAAGAGTGGCAGAAGTTCTGACCGTTCTATATACAAAGAAATGAGTAGAAAGGAAGGATATTGACCTATTCGGTGCAATATAAGAGGAAGTGAGAGAAAGAGCACGAGATGACAAAGGAGTCAACGAGTGCGATGGTTCGAGTGGAGGCCTCGACTGTTATAATTCGAGGCCAGAAGTATTCAGTAGTTCAGATAATGCTACCTATGTGGTAGCTGACACGTTACCCTGATCACCGCTCGTAGTAGACCTATTTTGTGTCTTACGAGTGGTGGTTCTTGGGTTAAAGTGTGTCTGAGTTCTAATTGGTGCTGAGTGCACCCACAAGTATACACAATGCTTCGAACTAATGAAATATGCAATATTCGAAGAATATGAAAGATAGAAAAATATGAATAGAATATGTAAAATATAAATGAAATAAAAGGAGTGTTTTACCACAATGATACTGTGGTAAAAGCATACTCCTCACACTGGGCCATAAATGGACGGATTTTGCTGAGACAGATTGCAGTGATAGAGGCATGCCATGTGTTTGGAGTGTAGGACAGAAAAGCAGGAAAGGAAAAGACAGGGTCACCTTCTAAGATTGGGACAAAGTATGGAGGATCAAGCTACAAAGCATTGCATTGCGACATGGGGACAGAGTTACACTACCTCCCAGACCTCCTTCCCAACGTGGGCTCACGCTGTGGGGTAGTTAGAGAAGGCTGTTTAGGTTCATTCTGTACATGTGGACGATGGTGAACCTCACATGTCTGGCTCCGGTATCATCGACCACGAAGATATTGTCACGATGAAGGGTGGGGTGTGAATTTTTGGCTTCCATCTTGCCAATGCTAGAGGATTTCAAGCAGATTAATGAGAGAGTAGAAGGGCGGCTCGATACCTTGATGGATGATATGAACAGGCTGTACAGAAAAGGCACTGAATGGCAGATTGCTGGAAAGGTGAATACAAACAGTGTTCCAAATAATGGTTCCTAACATGTAACACATATGCTGAAGCCAAGTCCTGCTAGCCCTCAACATACCTGTGGTTTGCCTGGAATTCCTTGTAAGACCAGGTTCTTAACAACAGGCCTACTTACCTTTATTCTCATACTTCAAGTAGTTCTCACAACCCAATTCTTCACACAACTACTGTTCTTAAGATACATGTGAGGTATCTTAACTAAAGAAAAATATCAAGTGAAAAATAAGAGCAAATCATAAAAGGATTATAATAGAGACATCATTCTGAGAGAATATATGCTCTACCTTTTGCAGATGTTGTGTGAGGCCTTGGAGACAAGCACAAATTGGCCGGTGAACTATTTAGGCTATTGAGCACTTAATATAATAGATTGATAAAGTTTAGATATTATTACATGTATGTGTTTGCTGTGTAGGATGGACATAAATTAGTAGTCACTGATACATTAATACAAGTTTTCCCATTTTGCCACACTCAAATCACCTATTGTTGAAACATGTTAGGATATGTACAGGGCGGGTCTCCGGAGAAACCCGTGGAATATCTGGTAGGACTTGGCTTCAGCTTATAGGCTGCACCCTTGCTAGATCATGTTGTCCAATTTCAGACAGGCAGACGGGAATCCCGGGGAGTCCAGGTGGGGGTTGTGGGTCAAGGGGTCGTAGGTCAGAGGTTGTGGGTCAAGGGGTCGTAGGTCAGAGGTTGTGGGTCATGAGTCAAGATAGGTGAGAGAGATAGATGCGCCGGAGCCTGTGGGCTCCGACTAGTGTGAGCGGTGTAATTCAAGTAGGAGTTTAGAGTGGAAAATGTATTAGATTACTGGGGGGAATCTAAGCCGATTTTCTGACTGGATTGTATGTACAACATCTACCAGACTATATAGATCATGGAACGAATGACATACTGAATCCAGTAATAATGAAATGAAATGAGCAAAACATAAAACAGGAATAGTAAACACCAATTTGGTGTTAGGAACACTTGGCTTGGCATCTCTTTTTCTTGGAGGCATGATTAACGGAAAGTGTGAGTGTGAAATCAGAATATACTGTTAAGAACTGAAAACTGACTAATGTCGGTAGGCCAACAGGGACCGATTGGAAGGACTTGGCTTCAGCTTATGTGCTGCACCCTCACAAATATTCATTGGGTGTCCTTAAATTTCGGACAGGTGAAGACTAGTCCTAACAAGTACCTCTTGGCAAGTTACTGATCGGGACCGAAGGATAAGTCAAATGTCAGGCCAAGGGGTCAGGGACTGAGAGTGGGTGAGCACACGTGAAGGCGGATAGCGAGATACTTAGTATAAGACTTCTAGAGGTGTAAGAGGGTATTCTGAGTTGATATTCTGATTGCCTAGTAACTACAACTACTGTGAGAGGTATGGCGAAATATACTCAGGAAATATAGTTGGATGAGCTCATACTATATTTCCTTTATTATTTCTACTTTCTCTCTATTTTATTATACACTTATAATTAGTTCGACAACCTATGTATGTGGTACATTGACTCTTGTGGGCGCATACATGCCAGACTTATGGTTTTCCAAGTTATGTAAATACTTGGTAATACTTTTATTGGTACTTTGTATTTTAAAAGCTAAACTGTAGTTATTTCCTAGTAAAATATGTGAGATATCATTGGAGATAGAGATTAATAAAATGAATGAATAAAACAAATGTGAGCTTACTGTGATTTTGCACCAAGGGTGAAAATGAGATGGATGCAGTCATGCATGAATGGGAAGACCAGCCCACTAGTGTTGAGGCAGAGGAGTAACTACAGAAAGAAAGATGAAAGTCATAGTTAGCACAGGAATTTGCAAGCAAAAAGGACAAAATGGGACTCATGTTCCAAAATGGCCTTCATGGTAAGATACGAATGTCACTCAGGCTACTTGGTTTGGTGTCCCAGATCTAGGGGAATAAAAAATATTCGAGGTATGCCCCTCACCCTCGGGATTTGATTCCTTATGTTTCGCGATCATGACTCTGGGTTTTTTAAAATCTGTAATGTTCTCGGTGCATCTGATTCCAAGCATTGACAAGGGCTTCCTGCAAGTTGTTGGCGTAGGTCTGCAATCTTAGTGTGAAGAGTGGTATAAGTTCTGACCATTCTATATATGAAGAAATGAGTAGAATGGGAGAATATTGACCTATTCGGTGCAATATAAGAGAAAGTGAGAGAGAGAGCACAAGATGACGCAGTAGTCAAAGAGTGTGATGGATCGAGTGGAGGCCTCGACTGTTACAGTTCGAGGCCAGAAGTGTTAGATAGTTCAGATATTGCTACCTATGTAGTAGCTGACACGTTACCCTGATCACCGCTCGTAGTAGACCTAGTTTATGTCTTACGAGTGGGGGTTCTTGGGTAAAAGTGTGTCTGAGTTCTAATTGGTGCCGAGTGCACCCACAAGTATACACAATGCTTCGAACTAATGAAATGATAGAATATTCGAAAAATATAAAAGATAGATAAATATGAATAGAATGTGTAAAATATAAATAAAATAAAAGGAGTGTTTTACTACAATGAAACTGTGGTAAAAGCATACTCTTCACACTTAGGCAAGGGATGGCGAGCTTCATCTGGGTCCAGTGATCCTTGACCAAAAACTTGACCTGCTATCCCTTCGACGAATGCAGTCGAAAAAGATGGTCAACATTTATTGGCATTAGGCTTGTCGAGATTCCAGTGAGAGGAGTGACAAAAGGAGTAGCACTAGACCCCCCAAGGAGTGTTGGATTTGTGGGAGCACAGAACACTTCAAAATTGACTGTCCTCACTCAGGTAAAATGGCTCACTATGTCTCGTTGAATCTATGTTCTGGGCAGAATCCTTCAGAGGAGGTGGAGGAGCAAAGACTATATGAAGCAGTTCATGGACTAAGTATAGGAATGCGAGTATATAATGTCAAAAGCGAATCAATTTTCATTCCTGCTTATACTGCTACCCCTGAAGATCATGAAATAATTAAGAGGTCACCCGGAGATGAAGAACCCCGGCATGGGGAAGTATACATTTCTATATCCCATCAGGATTTCATTGAAAGGGGAGATTGTTTGGAAGCACACTGTCAGCACCGCAAAGGTCTGTCAGGGCTTAAGAATTCTTCAAACAACATACCGCCATCTATTGAGGAAATCGTGAATGAGGAAATGTCTATCAATCGGGTTGCCTGCCTTAACGAGCAACATCTAATAGAGGACATAAGAAATGATATGGGGGAGGAAACCTTTCCTTTCGACCCTGGACTTCCTCCCAACCTCTTGATCAGTGACGAATCGTACTCTGAGGGGGAAACAGACGTGACTGTCCTGAACAGATGACTCCATCAGAACACTGAACTAGCCCTTAGAAAAGAGGTGAAACAACCTAGAATACAATATCCCCATCCAGTAAGCTAATGAAAGAGGACGCCTCAATCATATACCAAAAGAGGGAGCCACCGGGAGGATATTCTAGTGTTGGCATGTCAGCACTACCTGTATTTGGAGGAGTAGGGAATCCCGATTGGGAAGAACCAATCAAAATTAGACTGGACACCGGAGCTGATTTGTCCCTCATGTCAGAGGAATTCTACCAAGAACTGAAGGATCAGCCTAAGCTGAAGCAAGGACTTAAAGCTGTGATTAATACAACTTACCGGGAGTGCCCGAGTACTGGGTTACATTAATGTTCCCATCTACCTTAGGGACGATAAAGGAACCCTGCTGCGATTTAACGTGGAAACCTACGTCGTACGAGGGATGACCATACCATCCTCTTAGGAGAAGACTTCCATATCAACTATGAGATAGGAACATTGCAAGACCAACCCCTGGGATCAAGACTAATCCTCCCAGGGAGAGCAGGATTCATTCCTGCCAGCTCCTCCAATGAACCAGTCCCATTAACCTTTTCAGTCAACAAGATCTCTCTGGAAGATGAATTAATCACGCCAACTAATCTAATGTCCAAACCTGACAAGGGCATGCACACTGAGAGAGTCGTGAGAGCCCTGGGAGATTTCATGATAGAGCCCGAGGTGGTTAGGTTAATACCCATCTTTACCAGGGACCTAGAGGACGGGGAATGGATCGTGGAGGGCATAGTTTTACAGAACGAAGATGGGACCATCCTCACTGCTCCCATGACCGCTATCTCTAAAGAAAAGGGTGTGGTGCCACTGGCTAATCTGACCTTAACTCCTCAAACTATCAGAAGAGGAGAGATTGTTGGTCTAATTCACGATGCCCGAGCCTGGGCCCAAAAGCCTCGATCCCGAGCAGAAGAGGAATCAATGCGAGTCACAAGCTTGAAGATTGCCCACTTCATAGAAAGCATCTCCAAGCTGGAAACAGACAACACCTCCAGCCCCCAACCATCCATGGTATGCTCAGGAAATGAGATGGTAGATGACTTTGATCCCGCAGGCCCAAAGACTTTGGAAGTTCCTTCCTTGGAGAAGCTCTCCTCAGAGGATCTACATGAATTGGTCAACTTAGGACCTGACGTCCATCCTGACGTTATGCCTCGCCTTAGCTCAATATTGACTAAGAATGTGCAAGCATTTGGAGTTGACAGAAGACTGGGCCAAGTAGACAGCAAGGCCGCTATCCCACTGAAAACCAATGTGCAACCAGTGTCTGTACCGATGTTTCCAATTTCCCCTGCCAACAGGAAGGTCATAGATGAGCAAATGGACACCTGGTTCCAACAAAGGGTCATCGAACCTTCGAAAAGCCCTTGGGGAGCGCCTGCCTTCGTAGTCTATCATAATAATAAGCCTCGCATGGTCATTGATTATCGAAAACTGAACAGCCTTACTATCCCAGATGAGTTCCCCTTGCCCCGACAATCAGAAATTATGCAAGCACTCTCAGGATCCAACGTTTTATCCTCATTCGATGCCCTAGCTGGTTTCACCCAACTAGAAATGCTGGAGGAAGACCGACACAAAATGGCCTTTCGATCACATCGAGGACTATGGCAATTTAGAAGGCTGCCTTTCGGATTGAGGAATGGACCTTCCATTTTCCAGCAAGTCATGCAAAACATGCTGGCACCCTATCTGTGGATATTCTGTCTAGTCTACATAGACGATATAGTAATCTTTTCTAAGACCTGGGAGGATCATATCGAACACCTGGACCGAGTATTACAAGCAATAATTTCAGCTGGCATCACTCTTTCTCCAAAAAAATGCTATGTAGGCCACAACTCTATTCTCCTTCTTGGACACAAGGTGTCACGGTTAGGCTTTTCGACCCACCAAGAGAAAGTACGAGTCATATTGGAACTAGCAACTCCAACTAAGGTGTCTGAGCTTCAATGTTTTCTGGGTATGGTATTGTACTTCTCGGCCTACTGTGAAGAGTGGTGGAAGTTCTAACTGTTCTATATACGAAGAATATCAACCGTTTAGGTATGACACGTAGATGTATTGACTGTCTAAGTTCAATACACACTGAACAAGTATTGACTATTTAGTTCAATATGTCTGGGTGAAGTAACTATCTAAGGTAGAGTAGATAGCTACAATGAAATAAAGGAATCGACTGTTAGGTGCGATTCCGAGTGACTGCTCGAGTGTAGAAAAGAGTAACGAGAGTCGAATGATAGAGTAGCGCGGATGTTGTCCACGTGGATTGAGATATAAATGGGGTTTCGACTGGTACAGTTCGAAACTAAGATTATGTAGATAGTTGAAGCCCATCTGTGACAGTTGAGATGATACCTCAATCATGACTTACAGGACACTAACTGTGTGTCTGGGTAAGTCGTGGTTGCAAGGTAAAAAAGTGTCTGAGTTTTAACTACAGGCGCTAGAATACATAAGTCTGGTGTGTATGCACCCACAAGAGTTGATGTACTGCATACATAGGTCGTCGAACTAATTATAAGTGTATAATAAAATAGAGAGAGTAGAAATAATACAGGGAATATAGTATGAGCTCATCCAGACTATATTTCCTGAGTATATTTCGCTGTACCTCTCACAGTGCCCCCCAGATCGAAGAGCTATGTCAAAGAAGGTGTTGAAGGACGCTTGGAACTCCTCCCCATGCATCCTGCGATGAACCTCCAAGATGTAGGATAGCGTTCCCCCAGGCGAGATGCTTGGCGTGGAAGGAAAGAGCAATGTCTTCCCACCTCAAAACATCATTGGCGGATGTCGACCCATCCAGCTTCTGGATTGACGAGACCCAATGGCCATAGGCCTTCTGGCGCATTCGAATGATGGCACGAACACGATCAGCAGAGGTGTCAGTGATACAGGCAATGAGAGGAGGTCGAGGGTGTAGTGATGGTGGGGTAGGAGTGAGAAGTGGTGTGCAGCTCGCATCTCCGCTTGGGGGAAATCCTCCTGAGGTGTCAGTATCTGACAACAGTTGCTCCAACAAATTGACTAGGTCCGCAGCCGAGTGGATTGATGCGTGCTCAGGAAGAATGCAAGAGGAATCGACGAGCAGGGACCGAAACATGGAGAGTTCAACCTGTTCGATATCCTCCGCCAAACGCAGCTGCTCCTTAGGGTCGTTGATGCATAAGTAAAATGTACTCATGCGGTCCGACAATGTGAGAGACCCGCTATACCCTTGAATATGCCCTTTAAGAAGGGGGTGCCGCAAGGTTGGTCCCAGTCACGTCAATGTGCATCCCACAGTGAAGATATCAGAGGGGTAGTTAATGGACATGTGCATCCAACCTGCCTGGAAGGAACGAGCTAAGGCAGCCGTGTCCTGAGAGTGAGAGGGAGAGGGCAACTGTGGCAAGGGGCTGCAAATGGGGTCAGCCGGGGAAGGGTTAATGATGAGGGGCTCATCGGCCTAAACATCAGCCTTCCGTTTCCGTTTCACCTTTTCGCTTAAGGGGGGAGGCTCCTCGAAGACTTCCATTGCTGAGGGAGGTTCCTTGGAGACCTCTGTGGCTGATAGGGGCGCCTCAAGGATGTCTCTCCATACCTGAGGGGGGTGTCACGAGGACTTCCGAGGTAGGGTGATCAAAATCCATTAATGTAATATGGGGTTGTTGAATGGGGCTCCCCAGGGAAACACAAGGTGAGTAGGGAGAAATGGGCAGTGGACTCCGTGCTGGTGGGGGAACAAGGGAAGTGTCCGACACTGCAGGGAGCAATGGTGTCGGGGTAGAGCGGATGGTGACAGGGGGGTCAGGTGACATGCAGAGGGGTGGAGTCGGCCGTGGTGCTGGAGAAGGCTTGGGCATGGGTGGGGGCAGTGGTATGAGGGAATGTCCAGTGGAAGGGACAGGTAATGGTATAGGGGGAAGAGAAGGCAGGTCAGTGGATGGTTTGAGACCTCCTGGCAGCTCTGAAAAGGGTGTAAAGTGCTGCAGTGGAGGTATGAAAGAGATGGGCGGAGGTGGAGAGAGGGGAGTGGAGTTGGACGGCATCGCGGGGTTGGCTGGACGATACCCCCTTCAAACTCTGACGGAAGTTGGCAGTTTTCGTCGTTGATTAGGGTCACTCGTGAAGAAGTGAATGTTGTCGGGAAGTAAAAATCCTTCATGACAATCAGCACCAAGGTACTTGCCGTCATAGGTGGGGTAGTGCAATCAGTCATCCTCTGAATTGGATGATGAATCGATGGCCCCCATCTGGTAGGTCCGTTCCTGAGGCCCACATTGGGAAGGAGGTCTGGGAGGTAGTGCAGCGCAGTCCCCATGTTGCAATGCATGCTTTGTAGTTTGATTCTCCATACTTTATCCCAATCGTAGAAGGTGACACCATCTTTTCCTTTCCTGCTTTTCTGTCCTACGCTCTGAATGCATGGCGTGCCCCCATCCCTGCAATCCGTCTCAGCAAAATCCATCCACTTATGACCCGAAGGGGGAGCAATGGTGGAAGGATTGCTGTGTCCTTCCATTCTCCTCCATTCCTGCCATGTCTGCCTTGAAGGGACATTATCCCTAGCACCCATCTTCTGCTGTCCTTATAAGTACTCCTCCCTCCTTTTCCTCTTGAGCGTTTTTGATTCCTCCTTGTGAAGAGTGGCAGAAGTTCAGACCATTCTATATACGAAGAAATGAGTAGAAGAGGAGGATATTGACCTATTTGGTGCAATATAAGAGAAAGTGAGAGAAAGAGCACGAGATGACGAAGGAGTCAACGAGTGCAATGGTTCGAGTGGAGGCCTCGACTATTACAGTTCGAGGCCAGAAGTGCTCAGTAGTTCAGATACTGCTACTTATGTAGTAGCTGACACGTTACCCTGATCACCGCTCATAGTAGACCTAGTTTGTGTCTTACGAGTGGTGGTTCTTGGGTTAAGGTGTGTCTGAGTTCTAATTGGTGCTGAGTGCACCCACAAGTATACACAATGCTTCGAACTAATGAAATATGCGATATTCGAAGAATGTGAAAGATAGTAAAATAAGAATAGAATATGTAAAATATAAATGAAATAAAAGGAGTGTTTTACCACAATGAAACTGTGGTAAAAGCATACTCCTCACACTCCTGAACCTGCACCAAGAAAGTCACAGACTGTCGTTGTTTCCTGATCTCCTCTTCAGTGGAAGGGAAGATACTACAAGAAGGTGGGGGGGTTTCACTCCATGTTCCCAAGGGAGCCCCCCAAGTATCAGAGGACAGGGGCATAGCTTTTGAGATGGAGTCCGTTCACGTAGGGAATGTGGACGATGAGGCCACCTCCACATGCTCAACAATTTCTGTTCAAGGTGGCAGGGAAGGAGGAACTGTTGCTTGGAGTCGAGGTATCCTTTTAAAGTTGGGAGTGTATGGAGTGAAAGCAGTTCCATTCCCCGAGTCAGTGAGGGTTCCCTCCCTGTTGTCCTGTGTGACAGAGTATGTTGACGATGACGTCCCAGAATTACCCGTGCAGTGCTCGATTTTTTCAGTACAAGACGACATGGTAGAAGTATTAATAGGTTGGGGTCGCAGTATTCTTTTGAAGTTGGGGAATTTGGGTTTGGGTTGTTGTTCCTGCGACATAGTATACTGATTTGAAAGGTTGATGTGGAGGGAAGAGACAGGAGGATGAAATTTTCTTTAGTGAATTTACGTATTTTATATTAATTTCAAGCTCCGCTCAGTTGTTGAGGTGAAAAGCCGAGGGGGATGAATAGTGAAGGGTAGAGTTAGAAGTAAATAAACTGTGTTGTCGTCGTAAGAAGATGAAATGATTACTAGATTCAATAAATAGTTTTGTAAGCTCTGAGAAGAGCAGGGGCATTACGAAGGTCATTGCCGTTTAACCAGGTGTCCTCTTCCGGTCCATATCCTTTCCATCGAACTTGGAAAAGAAGTCAATTTCAATGCTTTTTGTGCCCTACTATAGCTTCTACTTCATACTCCTCGTCATTACAATTGAGTTCCCGAGGATTCTCAAGTAGCTCCCTTGGTCCGAATTCTTTAGGGGAAAGGTGGTACTTTTTAAGATGGTCTCGGTTGATCACTGGGTGTAGTTGGTATTCCGAGGGAATGCGGAGTCGAAATATTTGAGGATTGATCTTCTCCAAAACTTCGAACAGTCCTATCCGTCTTTGTATAAGTTTCCTTCCGGGTCCTTTGGCTTCGACAAGCTTGAGGGAGTGGGGATTGAGTAGAATGTAATCCCCTTCCAAGATATCTTCCACCGATCTCCTTTTCTTATTGTAGCTGTGAGCTTGGGTTTCTTGTGCTCGCACAATCAAATCCCGAGCAACTTGTCGATGGTTTTCCAGTTCTAAGATCCAGTGGTTGGCTAAAGGGCTATCCGATAACTCTCTGGGAACCATGGGGTCGTCCCCTCCTAGGCAGTGAGACATTCCCCTCAGTAAGTAACCCATCAGCAAAAAGGCCGGCACGTAGCTGGTTGAGCTCTGAACTGTCGAATTGTAGGTATGAGCCACTACCTGTGTCAGGAACCGGAAAACCCGCCAGCCTCCAAGCCCCTGGACCCCATCCTACATGCTCCCGACCCTCTATATTGTATAGTAACAACCGGAGTTCCCACGGGAGCCTGCATGTCAACTTGTTTATGCCTGACTCTCTGTATGCACCCCACCTGTCTGCACCTAACCCTCTGCATCTCATACACCAGTCATCGGACTCCACTGGACTCTGGACTCCACCCTACATACACCCAACACTCTGTGTCTTATGTACCAGTCACCAGACTCCGACTGGACTCCTGGAACCCCTCTAACAGAGGATAGAACCCTGCTCCTGTTATGATCTGTCTCTGCATCTCACACACAATAGTTCTGCCTCTCATTAATACCGGATTTGGTATTATTACATTTCACAGTCTATATAAGTCTGCTATATTCATGTACTTAGATTCCAGTTTCAATCTCGAACTAGTTTTCCCCCGAACAAGTTTGACCCTTGAACAAGTTTCCCTTTGATCCCAGTCTCTAGTCCTCTGGTCTGTCTGCATGCTCAATTCCTGGAACTCCCACGGGAACTCTGAAATCTATATCTCCTTGCATGCATTCTGTCAGTTCGAAATATGGATGCCCGAATGAGTGTACAAGGGCACAGCCTATAAGCTGAAGCCAAGTCCATCTCAGTCATACCCATTCTCTGGTAACTATTCTGATACAACACTCCCTTGTACTACTAATATTCCCGGAAACTCCCCGGACCTATTACCCGGGGAGTCCATGGGACTATTACACGGAAAGTGTGTGTTTGGAATATAGTTACCGGAGAAACCTCCACGGGACTATCCGTGGAGCTTTGTTCAGGAACTTAACAACCTGAGTCCATTTAGACCATTCCTCTTTCGAAGAAGCGCAGTATGCTCTGAGCATTTGCTCAATGATAGCGTTGGCATTCTCCATTTGACCATCCATTTGAGGATGATGGGACAAGGATACTGCAAGGGCACTTCTGTATACCTTGCAGACCTCTCTCCAGAACCTACAGGTCCACCTCTTGTCTTGATCACAGATTATCCTTGAGGGTAGGCCAAAAGGAGCGGCCACTTTATTCACAAATATTTGCACGAATCCTTCTGCGGATAAATCTGAAGTCGTGGGCTCACAAATTAAAAAATGCGTGAGTTTATCCACAGCGACAAAGATGGCTGAGTAAGTGCCCTCTGCAGAAAGAGGCAATCCAGTAATCAGGTCCATTGAGACAACCTCAAACGGCCTTAAGGGTACATCTGCGGGTCGAAGGGCTCCTTGTCGAGCAGAATGATCAACCTTAGTTTTCTGGCATATGTCACAACTGCGAGCATACGCTACGCAGTCATGCAACATCCTAGGCCAGAGGAAACGGTCCTTCATCAGCTGAAAAAGTCTGTGGCTGCCTACATGAGCTCCTTCGAAGGGGTTGTCATGTATCAATTTGAGTATTGTTGACATCATGCTGCTAGGAACACAGATTCGACTTTTCCAGTCCAAATCTCGCAAGAACAATAGCTTATTCTTGCTGATGAAATAATGCGAAGGGGTAGCCACCATATTTGGGGAAATGGGATTGGTGGCGTAATGATTTCTGAAAGCGGGGTCTTTCTGGTATCCATCGCGAAGTTCCTTAATGTAATTCTTGTCGATTTCTATAAGCAATTGGGGATTCGAGAGAGTAAAGTTTGCCTCATCGATTTCATCATTTCTAGGGAGGTTGTGCAAATCCCATTTCGTTTGGGGAACCTCTTCCATTGTTCCAACTGGTTCAACTAACTCGTGGTGAGTGAGAAAAATGGCCTTTTCCGCTGGTTTGTTCTCCCATAATGTCTCACTGTCATTCCAGTTGTAAGAATCTGCTACGATTGGTAAGAGGTCGTCTCTTGTGGGACTAGCACAGTCAGGTACTCAGGGAAGTCTAGACAGTGGGTCAACATTTCTGTGTATCTGTCCTGCTCTATGTAAGATCTCCAGACTGGGGTATGCAGCGTATACTGCCCCCCATGCGGCCAGTCGACGATTAATATTCTCGTAAGACCTGGCCCATTGTAACGCCACATGGTCAGTGATCAGAAGGATATGCTCTCCATCGATAAAGGGCTGAAAATGGACTAGTCCCTCTTTAGCAGCTAATGCTTCTCACTCCATGGCTGAGTAATTACATTCTGCTTTCTTGAGTGTATGGCTCCAATAGGTGATGATGCCCTTGACAGTGAACTGGTGTCATCAAAATTTGAGGCCCAGGAATCCGTCCAAGTGAATTTCGGCTCCTTAGTTTTATAATGAGGAACGAAAATAGGCACATCTCATGATTGTTTGAAGGCTGATCTTGCTTGGGCATAAATTTTAGTATCCTTTAGGTCCTTAAGCGTCATTTTCTGTATTTGTTGAAGATAACACCCCAGCGCGAAGTCTGAAGCGGCTGTGTATTACCGATAAGGCATACCACTCGCGGGATGTCTGAGTACTGGAGCAGAGCTCAATGTGACCTTGATGTCTTCGAAAGCTCGGGCTTGTTCGGAATCCCAGGTCCAACAAACTCCTTTCTTTAAGAGGTTGAAGAGTGGAGCAACAGTCCAGGAGTAAAATGGTATGTAAGTGGAGAAGTACAGAACCATTCCAAGAAAACATTGAAGAACTGCTATCTTAGAAGGCGTAGCTAGTTCTAATATGGCAGCGACCTTCTCTTGATGGGTCGAAAAACTGAGTCTAGAAACTTTATGTCCTAGTAATAGGATCGAGTTATACCCAATGTAGCACTTTTTAGGTGAGAGAGTGATTCCTGCCGCAATGATGGCTTGTAGAACCTGGTCTAAATGCTCTAGATGATTGTCCCATGTCTTAGAAAAGATCACAATGTCGTCAATATAAACTAGGCAGAATATCCATAAGTAAGTGTGAAGGGTATGCATATATGCATAATTGGACAGTGGATTAATATGCACATTATAGTACTTTATTATCTAGTTTCTATTCCTTTTCTTTAATTCCCTATATCCTTCGAGCATACCCGTATTTCTTAGTTTGAAGTCTTGTGTATACCTATGGGCGCTCTCGGTGCCAAACGACAGACATCTTTTCACCCAGCAGACACCACCTCGTAAACAACCCAGATGTAAAGAGTGGTGGATTCTGACCGCTCTATATACGAAGAATAGTGTTTATTCAACTACTATTAGAGAGTATTGACCGTCAGTACAATACTATAGACTACTAGACTGTTAGTACTAGTATAAGAATGCACTGCACGCCTCAAGAGCAACTGTATAGTTGCTCGTGACGGCTTAGAGCAGTAAGATAACGAGTTGACCTTTTACGGTACAACTAGTAGCTAGAAATAAGAAAGATACTCAGCTAACGACTGAGTGTCTAGGATAGAGCATTAGTAGCGTGAGTCGACTACGGTGTCGATGAGCGCAAAGTCTTGAAAGCGGAACTCGACCTTAGCGGTTCGAGTTCAAAAGGCTATTAGTAGACTAGAGAATGCTACCTTTATGGTAGCTGAGATACTACCCTTGACACCTCTCGTTATTCGACGTCTGAGTCGTTACGAAGTGGTGTCTGCGGGGTAAAAAGTTGTCTCCCTTTAGCACTGAGAGCGCCCATAGATATACACAAGACTTCGAACTAAGAAATACGGGTATGCTCGAAGATCTAGAGAGTTAGGGAAAAAGAGTAAGAACTAAATAATATAATACTATAATATATGTATTATTCCACAGTCCAATCATGATATATGCATACCCTTCACAGTGCCCCCCAGTTCGAAGAGATGTGCTATACTAGGTGTCGAAGAGCATCTGGGACGCCGCCCCAAGCTTCCTGTGAGGATCCCCCAAGGTCCAAAATGAGGTTTCCCCATCGTTCCCTTTTTACCCTGAAGGATTCAGCTATTCTCGCCCGAGTCAAATCACTAGAGTTCCTGTACAAAGAGTCAGCCCATCGTCTGTAGGCTTTCTCTCTGCAACGAACGACTGCGCGGACACTAACCGGCGGAGCGGAAATCCGCGCGAGAAGAGGAGCTTTGGGGAGGGGAAACGAAGACGCAGGCAGTAAGGCAGGAATGTGTGGTTGCATGGTGGTCTCTGTGGGAGGCGTCAGGACGAGGGCCTCGAGTAAATCTACTAAGCCAGCAATAGAGAGGACATTCGCTGAGTCTGGGGGCAGACGGTGAAGCTCCACTATGATGTGCCGGAACATAGAGAGTTTAATCTCCTGTGCTGCTCATGCAAAGTTCTTCCCCTCTGCGAGATCCTCGAAGGAGAGATAGAAATCCTCCATTATCTCTGACAACGGAGCCAGACCGCGACAACCCTTGAGGCTCCCATGAAGGACCGGTTGTTGAAGTACTGGCACGAGCTCTGATAGCACCCTTCTGACAGGAAACTGTTCGGAAGGGTAGTTGACAGCTACTCGCATCCAGAAAGTTGTGGATACGGGCTCAGTGAGGGGAACCGGGCTGTCAAGGACGGGAATAGGGGATTGTTCTCGGAGAGGAGTGGTGGCTTTCTGCATCTCCTTCACCTTTCTGCTTGCCAGGGGATCAATGACGTCCGGTGTAGGGGGGTCCAAATCGACATCCATTCGCTCTGGTGGAAGGTCCTGGATAGGGCTACCCAAGGACACGCAATATGAATACGGAGAGTCGGGAGGGATACCCGGTGACGGCGGAAGTTGGGTCAGTACCGGTATAGCTTTCGGGGAGGGAGAGAGACGAGGTGCCAGAATCGGGGAAGGTTTGCGTTGGGCAGAGGGAGTGTGTGTCGGGTGAAGGATGGGAGGGGGCCTCGACATCCCAAGTGAGGTTGGGACTGGTACAGCGTTTGAAGAGGGAGGTAAATGAGGCGGTAGAATCGGGGCTGAGGGAGTGTGTGCAGGGTGAATGATGGGAAGGAGCCTCGACGTTGACGAGAGATGTGGGACCGGAATCGTGGAAGGTTCGCGTTCCAGTGACTGTTGACTAGGGCGGTGACCCCTCCATACTCTGGATGATGGTCTCCGCGTTTGTCTTTGGTTGGGGTCGCTGGTTACGAAACGAACTTCAGATGGGAGAAGGAACCCTTCATGGCAATCCTCTCCCAAAGATCGGATACTATACATGCAATTCCTGTTCTCGTCCTCCTCCTCATCCTCATCCGAGGAAAACTCAATTGGTCCCCTACGGTATCCCTTTTCTTGTTGAGGCAGCGTTTGACCGTCCCCTCGGGTGAGAACTATGCGTTGCAACTTAATGCGTCGAAGTAGCTCCCAGTCGTAAAAGATGGTACCCTCCTTCTCCTTCCAGCTCTTGGTTCCCGTCGTCCTAATACAAGGCGTCCCACCCTCGCTATCATCGGTCTCCGCGAAGTCGGCCCATTTCTCTCCCACGGGGGGAAGGATCGGCACTGAAGCTCTGTTTCCGCACTGCGCTCTGTACTCACGCCGCTGCCGCTTGGAAGGGACTCCTTCTCTTGCTCCCCTCGCCTCCTGTTGGCTTCTATACTCAGCACGCCTTTCTCTTTTGCGGGCGAGTCTCCTTGCGTTGTGTTCTTCCATGAACATTTCCTGCTTCCGCATGCTAGCAGCGACTTCCTCAGATGATGGCCTGACGGAGGGGCCTAACGGCTTGCTCCAATCCGTACCGGTATTTTTCCCCGGCTCATCACCAAAGGAGAAAGTCGAAAGGGGGGTTGATTCCTGGGTACCCCAATTGCTCTTGACATTGTCTGTACGAGGCACACGGGTGATGAATCCCCCGCCGGTCGTGGATGTACTGGCTGTCGGGGCTCGCTGGACCTTTTTGAACTTAGGGAGGACTTGCTTGTTTTGTTGGAAAGGGAGCATTATAACGCGATAAAAGTGGTGAAGTTGAAGATAGAGGGAAGGACGTGGTGTGAAAGATAAAGAAAATTTATGCGAATTTACGTGTACTTTTTTTTTATATATATTGAATTGAAACTCCGCTCGGTTGGTCATTAAATAGAATTCATTAATTGTGGCCGGGTTTTAGGGAAATGTGTCCGCTGCCAATTAATGGTTGTCCCAATCGACAGAAGGGATAGAAAAATGAAAAAGAATAAAAGCCAACGAGATGGCTCACTGAATAACTGAGATATTTCTGAAAGGAAGTTACAAAAGAGAGGGAATAGATGATTCCTTGAGCGCATATATCCCGTTAAATGTTGAACAGCACCTTGTATGCCCTCAAAAGTGCCGGAGCGTTTCTAAGGTCAGTGCTGCTTAACCACGAATCCTCCTCGGGTCCATAACCTTTCCAGCGCACCCTAAATAGCAGACGATTTCGCTGTTTCCTATGTCCAACAATAGCTTCGACTTCATATTCTTCGTGATCTGATTTCAACTCTCTTAGGTTCTCAAGTTGGGGTCTCGGACCTAGCTTGGAAGGAGAGGGTTGATATTTCCGCAGATGATCCCGATTAATGACTGGATGCATAGGATACTCCGGGGGAATCTTAAGCCTAAATACTTGAGAGTTCAATTTCTCAAGGACCTCAAATGGTCCAATCCGTCTTTGTATCAGTTTCTTCCCCGTTCCCTTGACTTCCACCAGTTCGAGGGAGTGGGGGTTGACCAATACAAAGTCTCCCTCAGAGATATCTTCTACAGGTCTTTGCTTCTTGTTATACGCTTGTGCTTGAATCTCTTGGGCTCGAGCGATGGAATCCCGCGCCATCTGCCGATGATTTTCTAGCTCAAGGATCCATTGGTCGGCCATAGGGCTGTCTGATAGTTCTCTAGGAACTAGGGGCTCGTCACCTCCTAGAACTCGAGACATTCCTCTTGGGAGGTATCCCATTAATAAGAAGGCCGGGGCGTAGTTTGTGGAACTGTGAACAGTCGAGTTGTATGCGTGAACGACTACCTCAATCCACTGGGACCAGCTTTCTTTAGCAGAGGCACAATAGGCTCGAAGCATCTGTTCTATGGTCGCGTTCATATTCTCCGTTTGCCCATCCGTTTGAGGATGATGAGCCGAAGATACCGCAAGGGTGGTACCATAGATCTTACAGACTTCCCGCCAAAACCTGCAGGTCCATCTCTTATCCCGGTCACAGATTATTCGAGAGGGCAGTCCGAAGGGGCTTGCTACCTGTTTGACAAATATTTGTGCGAATCCTTCAGCGGTAAGGTTCGAAAAGGTAGGTATTGTAATAGCGTAGCGTGTCAATTTATCAACAGCAACGAAGACTGCGGAATACGAATCCTTTCCTGAATCGGGTAGTCCAGTGATCAAGTCCATAGAAACTACCTCGAATGGCCTAAAAGGTACGTCAGCCGGTCTGAGGGCTCCTTGACGAGCGGTGCGATCGACTTTGGTTTTTTGGCAGATATCGCAGGTACGCGCGTACGACACGCAATCTTGTAGCATTCTCGGCCAAAAGAACCGGTCTTTCATCAGGTTTAACAACCGCTGGCCTCCGGCGTGTGCTCCCTCAAAAGGGTTATCATGCACCAACCTTAGAATCGAGTTAATCATGGTTCTGGGTACACAGACTCGACTTTTCCAGTCCGAGTCGCGAAAGTACAGGAGTCGGTTTGCTCCCAACGAAGTAGTGAGAAGGAGTAACAACTGCGTTGGGTGAAGGGGTATCTAAAGCATAGAGATTCCTGAAAACCGGGTCCTTTGAATAACCCTCTAGAAATTTCTTTATATATCCCTCCTCGATGCTGATTAGTAGCTGAGGATGACGCAATGCGAAGTCGGACTCGTCTTCCTGGTCATTCCTTATTGCGTTATGAGTATCCCATTCTGACCGTCGGACCTTTTGAGTTACTCCAAAAGGCTCCATAGAATCGAGTATGGTAGAGAAGACCGCCTTCTTAGCGGGTTCGTCTTTCCATAGTTTTTCCTCAGTATTCTTGTCCAGAGAAGTCTGAGGTGATAGCCTGCAAATCATCTCTAATAGGGCTCACGAAGGCTGGTACCCGAGGGAGTCTGGACAGTGGATCCACGTTGCTGTGAACTCTCCCTGCTCGATGCAAAATCTCGAGACCTGGAAATGCAGCGTATATCGCCCCCATGCGGCTAGTCGACGATTAGTGTTCTCGTAAGATCTAGCCCATTGCAGAGCTGCATGGTCCGTAATGAGCAGGACATGTTCACCTTCAATGAAAGGTTGAAAGTGGACCAGTCCCTCCTTTGCTGCTAATGCTTCCCGTTCAGTAGCAGAATAGTTACGCTCCGCGCTTTTCAGCGTGCGACTCCAATATGCAATGACTCGTTCAACAGTAACTTCGGTCGCCTCAAAAGTGGATCCCCACGAATCCGACCACTCAATCTCGGGCTGTTTGGTTTTGTACCGATGAACAAAGGATGGCACGTCCTGCGCACGGTCAAAAGCCAATTTGGCTTGGGCGTAGATTTTTGTATCCACTAAATCTCCTAAAGCCATCTTCTGGACTTGTTGGAGGCAACAACCCAAGGCAAAATCCGAAGCGT
>WHVD01000321.1:0-47986 GCA_015178975.1 Hysterangium stoloniferum | reverse complement strand
ATTGGGATGGCTACGATCCGACCACTGGAGAAGCATGGAAACCTTCTTGGGTTCCTAAACATGATTGTACAGATGATTTAATCTACGAATGGAAGAGAAATAAAGCCAGAAAGGTGCGCGAAAAGAAGCGGAAGGGAAGAGGCAGGGGTAAGAGCAAGGTCGGTGGAAGAGGCAAGTAGTGCTTTAAATCTGCCTTAGCGCTACACTGAACGTATCACGACAGCTTCCAACACCAGATCTCCGAGTACAAATGTGAAAAAGGACGATGGCTGTAGAAAATACAGATCCGCTACCATTTCAGCCAATGCAACAGCTGGACCATCAACTAAAAAGGGTCTTATAGTTGAGATCACACGCTTGAGGAAACGTAAAGCCCCGGTTTTTGAAGAAGAAGAGGAGTCCGAAGAAGATAGCAGACCACCTACCAAGAAGAAATGTATATCTCCTGAGGATGAGGTGGGGACTTCTCGTCATGCTGAGGTAGACTCTACCACGCGTCGAAGTTCAAAGCGACCTTCTCGCGTTCGGGAAGATGATTATAACGGAGAGGCTTTATTACCTTCTAAGAAAGCTTCTTCTCAGTATAACCAGCACAGAAATTGCACGTCTCGAGCTTCATCCTATCAGTCAACAACCATTTCTCATACCTCAAATGTTGGCGATGAAGATGGTAGAGCACCGGCGACTTTTCAAATTGGAATGCGTTCCCGCTCGTTCGACCCAGACGAAGATGTTAGCGAGGGCCGTGACATGAGCGATGTGGTCAATCCATCGAAGACGGACTCTTGCCTCGGATCTGGGAAGCTCCCTTCCCTACACGAGTTGTTAACGGGAAACAGTAGCTTTAGACCAGCAACTGAGTCCACCACCTCTTCTCAGCGCGCACTCACTCCCGTTAAGACCGTGTCGAACATGAAGAGTTTGGGACCACGGAAACAAAGGCGATCGAGAGCGACCCTTGGCGCCAATTCCAGCCCTTACCCCGTCTATTTTTAAGACTGCACCACCGGTCTCCTCTCATATTGAGAACTTCTCGAGTCCAAGTCCAGAAGGCTCGCAATGGAAAGGGAAAGGAGAAAGCGGCTGTTGCCCATCGTGCGATTGACCGGCGAGAAGAAGATGATGAGGGAGAGGGAGATGAGGTAGACGGGGAGACGAGGTGGATGAGGAAGAGGGAGATGGAGTAGACCAGAGGGATGAGGTGAATGAGGAAGAGGGAGATGAGGTAGACGGGACAGATGAGGTGGATGAGGGAGAGGGAGATGAGGTAGACGAGAGATGATGAGGGAGATGAAGGAGAGTTGTATGCGGACAGTGATGAAGTTGAAGCAATCCAGGATTATAAGGACGCTACAGCTGATGATGAGCTCCAAAGGCGTGGACAGAAATTGGCAGACGATGCTAATTCTCGTCAACATGGAGCTAACGTCCGTCAACGATCTCGGCGATCACTCAGTGCCATCATCCCTGCTTCGGTAGCTAGCGACCACAGCGATTTGAGACACGACGACATGGTACGTGCATTCGCTTCTGAAACGAACTGTGGCACACTATCTTTATATATTTAGACTGGACATCGCCAAACCAAGATCTCTTGATAGAGAGCCCCAATCCTTCCCGTGTCGAACCCGGTTTCGTGGGACAGAGAAGTCCCAGATTAGCCTTCCCATCTATCCGGGACGGTGTCACAGAGGACGATCGCTTCCAACAGGATGACGGAATTGAACTTGGACCCAATGACGCCCCCGACGCCGCAGACACACCCGTGCCTAACATTTTCCATCTGGCCCACATCAATTCTTCAACAGAAGTCAATGCGGCTTGGTCACAGCCCTATGGCCCTGCACCATCTATCGCATCGCCCGTCCGACAATTGGACAGTGCTCTGGGGCTGCTCAATCGCAAGTCGGAAGAGATAGAGTTCTTGAAAGGCGAGGTGTCGGATCTGCGAGATAGAGTATCCGTCCTGACGAATGACCGCGATGCGAACGTTCGGGCCTTGAGAGACACCGAAACGCGATGCGTTGAGCTCGTGGCGAACTGGGAGGAGGCCAACGCGGCCAGAATCGCTGCTAAACAGACGCGTAATATCCTAGCGGAAGACACTACCGGCGATTTCGGGTACACATGTCGAACGGAATAATGAACTTCGCGAAGAGGTAACACAATTAAAGGATGCCCTTTCTCGGCTAGATGACGATAACGAGATGCTCCGAGATCTGTATGCGAAGGCGTCGAGCGCCTTCGCCGAGAAGCAGGACGACATTAAAGCAATTAGGAGAGACAACGAGAGTCTCCGCGTTCAAGCTACCATGGGCGTTAAACAGGCGGCGCTTTTCTGGGAGTCGCAGGTTAAAACTTTAGAAAAGGAAGTCGAGCAATTGCGCAGCACAGTCTTTCTACTCGAGGAACAATCACGTCGGACTGAAGACGTTAGGAAGCGCGCGGCGCTTTTACCGATGGCTCAACAAGAAGCAGCTGAAGCCCGAGAAGAGATGGAAGAGTGGAAAGAACGTGTGAGGAACATGGGGGAGGATATGACAATACTGCGACTTGAGGTTATGGAGTGGGAGGACAAGGAGATGGCTAGGCGGAAACGAGAGAAGGCGGAGGAAGAAATGTCGAGAAAGGCGGCGGAGGGAGATCAGGATGAAGTCGTGTGGGTGTGTCCTTGGATGGATGCGGGGCACCGGTCTAAATGTTCCGTCCTAGTGAACTCTCGGGAGGTGAGCGAGCCTGCTTTTCAGGCATGTACTTTGTGTTCTGATTGTGAGTTTAGAAATTACGCGAGCACTTCTATGAAGTGGGCCACATATAACATTTTTCTTTTGGGAAACGTCTTTGTGACTCTTGCATTACTTGTGGAAGCCAAGTGTACCAGGCCTTGTATGGAGAGTTGGACAATTTGTAATTGATTGGGAATAACACGTTCAACCACTACGCCTTGCCTTATTTAACAGCTTGATCCATTCACTATGTATGAGCTACATATGATTGTAGCATTAGTTCAATAATAGGAACACTGAGTCGTACGTATGTTGGCCGATAGCTATTATCACCATGCGCATGTCTTGATCGGTTCTGTGCCGTTATTCCAGGACCATCTTGGATAAGTTCCGGTGGTTATATTAATTCCGGGCCTGTAAGGCCAAGGGACTTTTCCGAAAGAACTAGAGACGTCTCCGGCTTTGAGTCTTCTGGAAAATAAAAACACACCACATTATGAAATTTCAACGTAGAGATATTGATTTTTCCTTGGACCGGCGCTCACCAATGTCACAGAGAGGTGACGACTCGTGACATGGATAACAGCTGAGCAGACACCGCTGCCAATAAAATAAATATCTCTTCATTTAAATTCCTTAATATACATATCCTATTGTAAAGACCCTCATGGAATTGTGCTAATTGAGTGTATAAACAACACTTATTGTGTGACTCTGAGAAAACCTGAGAGATCCATGAGGACCCACCCTGTTACTTTAGTACTGCGCAACAAGAAAAAGGCTCATGTAGAAGTGCAAAGTGTGCTGCAAAGGGCTGCAATATAAAGTTAGGGGAAAATATAAATAGAGGGAGATGATGGAAGATAAAATGTAAATGTGGGGAGGGGAAGAAGTCTGGACAAAAGTAACAAACATAATCCAAAAGTGGGGGTGCCAGCAAGATTCCAACTCAGGGCCACTTCCAATGGGAATTAATGTTTGGATCTGCAAGCCTGGGGGATCACAGTGCGATGACTCTCAACACTTGGAGTGAATGCCACTAAGGGCTGAGCGGGTAGAAGTAAACTGGTGATATAGCTAGGTTTCCAGATGAGGTCCTACTCTCATCTGGATGTAACTATATACTAAGATACATGGTCTGTGCACTTGATTTGTGCTGTGAACACACGGAACTAAGGGAACACTAAACTAAATATAGCTAATCACATGTGTGAACCGGTCCGGAAACATACATTCACAATATGAGGTATGATGTAATACTAATCGTAATCATCATACTCTAACAATTAAACCCAAAGGAGTATCATACCTCTAGACCATGGAATGGCCATGCAGAAATTGGTTAGAATCTTATACCACATAATCCCTGTCTCGTGTTAACCTCCAATTGTGAATGATCTAAGCCAGGAGACTTCCACTCTTGACTCTGGACTCTTGAGGGAGTTTCTAGAGGGAAATTAGCCAAGGACATCAAACCTCCGAGTGGCCGATTCAGATGTACCCAGATGTCTTATAGGGTCAGGTGTAACTAGCCTGGCGCCGCAGGCATGCCAGTAGACCTTTAGTTACTTACATAATATTCCTGCTGCCTGTATCCTGTTCGTTAGTTCGTCGAGAAATACACCGTGGTCCTATCAACTTGTGCAACCCAAGCCCAGTAAGGCCTATTTAACCCCAGGCCTTCCTCAAGTCAGATAGTGTAACCACACACTTCCATGTTCCAAACAACTGATTCGAAACTAGTCCTCAGTTTGGGAGAAAATGCCTATTTATCAGTACTAGCTTAATCACTGCTGATCCTACAACTGCCGCACACGAGATCCATCATCCGAGACGATGTTAATGCAAAGGGGGGTATACGTCGGTACACCGTGGACGCAAGCAAAAAGGGTTAAGATTACTAAGCTACTATACAGAATTACGTAGTTTAGCGTGAAGTACTCTAGGACCAACAGATGTCATTACGTTGAGATTACTACCGAGCGGCCATAACTTCAACAGACGACGTGCGAACAAGCATAGTATTCAATGCTAGCAACACACCAACCATTCCACGGATTTATCCCGTATTTTCTTTGTCCGGGCGTATGAAGGGGCATAGGAACAATCCAACTTGAACGCTTTCCGTGTCTAAGGAAAATACATCCACAGGCTAGAGTAGATATAGATGCGAACTACAATAGACTTCATTCCCACGCTGCACTAAGCGCGACACGGTCTCTGTGAATAAGACTTTTTAATTTTTTAAAATGCCTAGAGATAATTTACATGTAAGTACCGATATTACCCAAGGCACAACAAAGTTTTCAACTAATGTCACGACGACTTACGAGTGCAATAAATGCCCAGAATAAGACTGATATGAAAATCCCCGAGTAAATACAAAAAAACGATGACTAAATACAAAACTTGAAGGACATTTAGGGGGTATCGAGGGACGTAACATTGATTTGATATAGGGGAAGTGTCCCACAGATAAACTTGATCACCAAGAGTATCTGTTGAAATGTCAGCCTAACGGGATCGTCCTGGGGGGACTCCAAATCTCTCAGCGTGAACTCGAGACGTGTTGGGTCATCCCCCAACGGTTGTGTCTCGCAAGCCCAAGCTGCAAATACAAACGGTGCGGAGTTCAATAGGCTGTATTGCTGAAACATTTGCAGCAATGTTTCACAACTCGTGGCGGAATATTTGTTGTCCGTCGTTTCCTGGTATTTTTTCAATGCCAGGCAAAATTCTCGCTATTCGGGGCAACATGAGTTAGTGTCCTTAAACTTGGAAGGCATGTGACATGCACGTACAGTACCAATGTTATCGCATACACTTGTGGGGGGACCAGCCTTGCGGGAGAAATGTAGTATTAGCACGTGTAGATACAGGTTAGATAGAACATACTTGTGACTGGGGGACGCCTCTCCTCGGCAGAGGACGCATAGGACGGTCGTGACTGTCCGGTGGATCTTCAGACATGCTTTCTTGCGGCATGGGGTTTAGCCCAGAGATCGCCAAAAGTTGGGGATCTATTACTGATAGCGGAAACTGAACGGTCAAAGACGGAGAAATAATGAACTTAGTATCATTCAACGTGGTAAAACATTGGTACATACCGTTCCACTGTGAGATGTGATCGGGGGCGCTAGGCCTCCATTGGGATATGGTGACAAACCGGTTGACACATCCACAACTTCGTTGAGTCCTGGCTCCGGCGCCTGCTGAGGAACGTTCTCCGAAGTGAATGGGAACCCATATTGTGGAGGATAAGGGTCACCACTGGGAGCGCCAGGCTGTTGCTAGAATGCGGTGTATTAGAATATAATTTGCGTAAAGGAAAAAAAAAATGATACGTACAGCCATGCTGGGAGCTGTGATCCAGAGCGTAGAGCTCACGTCCGGATGTGTCACGAAACCGGCTGTGCCGGTTGCAGGCTGCCAGTGGCCGTTGGGGAAAATGACTCCTTGCTCATCCATTTCCTGCGCTGTGTAATATCCGCCCTGTTGTGTGGCGGAATATGTGATGCCCGGTTGTGGGATGTCACAGGTAAGCTGTTAGGGAAGGTAAGTAACTAGCTCATTACCGGGGAGGGGGGATAACTTACAGGCATGCTTTCTTCCGGCATGGGGTCTGGGCCAGAGATCCCCGAAAGTTGGGGGTCTATTGCTGATAGCGAAAACTGAACGGTCAAAGACGGAGAAATAATGAACTTAGTATCATTCAACGTGGTAAAACATCAGTACATACCATTCCGCTATGAGTTGTGATCGGGGGCGCTAGGCCTCCATTGGGATATGGTGACAAACCGGTTGACACATCCATAACTTCGTTGAGTCCTGGCACCGGCGCCTGCTGAGGAATGTTCTCTGAAGTGAATGGGAACCCATATTGTGGAGGATAAGGGTCACCACTGGGAGCGCCAGGCTGTTGCTAGAATGCGGTGTATTAGAATATAATTTGCGTAAAGGAAAAAAAAATGATACGTACAGCCGGAGGTGTGATCCAGAGCGTAGAGCTCACGACCGGATGTGTGACGAAACCGGCTGTGCCGGTTGCAGGCTGCCAGTGGCCATTGGGGAAGATGACTCCTTGCTCATCCATTTCCTGCGCTGTGTAATGCTGATATCCGCCCTGTTGTGTGGCGGAATATGTGACGCCCGGTTGTGGGATGTCACAGGTAAGCTGTTAGTGAAGGTAAGTAACTAGCTCATTACCGGGGAGGGGGGATAACCTACAGGCATGCTTTCTTGCGGCATGGCGTCTGGGCCAGAGATCCCCGAAAGTTGGGGGTCAATTGCTGATAGCGAAAACTGAACGGTCAAAGACGGAGAAATAATGAACTTAGTATCATTCAACGTGGTAAAACATCAGTACATACCATTCCGCTATGAGTTGTGATCGGGGGCGCTAGGCCTCCATTGGGATATGGTGACAAACCGGTTGACACATCCACAACTTCGTTGAGTCCTGGCACCGGCGCCTGCTGAGGAATGTTCTCCGAAGTGAATGGGAACCCATATTGTGGAGGATATGGGTCACCACTAGGAGCGCCAGGCTGTTCCTAGAATGCGGTGTATTAGAACGTTATTTGCGTGAAGGTGAAGTGAAGAAAATGATACGTACAACCGTGCTGGGAGTTGTGATCCAGAGCATAGAGCTCACGTCCGGATGTGTCACGAAATCGGCTGTGCCAGTTGCGGGCTGCCAGTGGCCGTTGGGGAAGACTCCTTGCCCATTCATTTCCTCCACCGTGTGATCCTGATATCCGCTCTGTTGTGTGGCGGACTCGTTGGGAGCTTCAGCCTGCTGCTAAAATGAAGGGTATCAGAAGATGATTGAGAGAAAGGGAAAGATCGCATGTACCTGTTCCCCTGGATGGAATATCGGCTGCGTTTCGTTTGCGCAAACTGGCGATGAATAGACGACAACAGAAGGGGTGACAGGATTGTGCTTCTGCTGATAAATAAGAAAATGCCACGTTAGTGAAAGATCGTTCAGCTTCAAAAAAAAACATACAACAACTGGCTCTCGCATTTGAGGAAAAGCGTTGGGCTAATGAAGATCTGATGTGAGCTGCGTATCCTGTAGAAGAAGCGAAAGTACCTTTTCATTGATCGCTTCGGCTGCGGGATGTGTTTCGCTCTCGGGTGGGGTCATGGTTTCATCTTCTTCGCATGTTCGCTGGACGCTACCATTGAGACTTAACCTTGAGAGGATATACGTGATTGGGGCTACGGGACCATCCTCGTTGTAGGGAAGGTCGCCGCGAATGTATGGGAGGACTACCATAAACGACTTGAACGACGGGCGTCGTTTGGCCACAAGTCGTGCGGAAAACGCATCCCTAAAAAATTGTGTAGAAATATAGCCAGAGTCCAAGCAGGATAAACTTACACTATCTCGTCCATCCGAGTGCAAATTATCCAATTGGGGACAAAATACGAGAGAATGCACCGCATAAAACTGGCGGTTAGCACCGCCCTGATAGTCGCTGTTCTGAAGAACATGGGTGGCGGCACCTAAACGATAATGTGCGATTAGTGGTATTCGGTGCAAAAGAACAGATTGGTATCCGAAGGGACCATTTGAAGTCAATGAGAATCGACATACATCTGTCCAGGGGTCTTTGTGGCCCTAGGGCAGGTTAGAAGAAGACGCCACATTGTAAAATAGATGGGACATACCCTTTTTCTCGATTTGTTGTTTTGGAGACCATGAGGCAGTGAGGATTTCGCACGAGAGTGGTACATATCTCAAGGAAGAATAGATGTGAAGAGGGGGCGATGGTAGTGGAAGGGAGAGAGAGCGGGGAATAAAATGCAATCAAGGCAAACTCCGAAGTGGGGCGTTTGTCCTAGCCGGACCTTTGTGTTCCAACAATGTTTACCCCAATTTATCTAAGATTTCCACGAAATCAAGCAAGAATCACCCTGAATACTATGTATTTGTGTTTTCAGAGTCAATGGGCCCATATATTTTGACAATTTGGTAAAAACGACCTTGATGGTCTGCTTTTTTTTGCCCAATTTTTTTTGCTTCCGTCAGGGTCGTGTCGCAAGTTTACAGTATTATCATAGAGCCCATGAGAGCCAATGGAACCTGACACTCACTCTAATGTCATTGGATAATGTCATCGATGACATTGATACAGTCAGGTGAAGCTATGGACAGTTGTGGGTTGGTATTTTTCCGACCGGGCACGGCAGATATATCAAAAGTTCAATTCAGCCTTTATAGCTGTCATACTGTATTCACAGCGGCTATCCGTGATTCAGTAATGCACGCTGGCACGCGCTAAATAGAGAGTAAGATGTGCTTGAGGATGAAACACACTTATTGAAACCCTGCTTAAATACTGAATATATCTGTGAAAATATAATATAATGTGCTATTAGTGAGGCCGGAACGAACAGGTTTACGGGTTAGGGTTGACACTCACGCGCATTGCCTGGCTCTCAATGGCTCAACATCATCCTATCTATATAGAATAAAAAATATTCAAGTCTAGGGCGTATATCTTGCTAAATTATAGCAGACAGATAAATCATTGGATCTGTGAAAGACCAACCTTGACCTATCTAGTGGCTGGAATTAGGGCACTCCTTGGGCAATATCAGATATTAGTGTTGTAATAGTGGTGTGAATTGTGTCGAAATTATGATAATGTACATGATATTTATCATTGTGCTTTTGAAGGGTCTGAAAATAACGGGTTAGCAGCAGACAAAAACATTGCAGCATTATTCTCTAGTCAGCAAAAAGGTTGTTCATCTGACTTTGGGAAAATAACACCTCCATTTAATGATTTTACGATCGGATGCCAAAGTGCATGCTTTCTATATTGCACCCCACATCTCTTATGGCTCCTTCACCAGCCCTCTAAGTCTTTCAGCTGTGAGAAGCATTAACGAGGTGTACCTGGTCTTCGCTAATAGACTCACGTTTAAGTACCATATGTATATTCCGAATTCTAATTGTTACTTTAAATGATTTATTTGGTGAAGTCATTTATCTACATCGTTCAGTAGTGGTTTGGATATCACAATCCCGGGATTAAACAAAGCCATATGGGTGCTTGTGGTCTTCGACTATCCAATCCGTCGCTTTTCTCAGGGGGCTATAGGAACGTGCCGCGCAAGTGCCGCGACATGTTTCTTTTTCAAAATAAGTAGATACTTCAGCAATTTTGTATTGGAAGTTATCAAAATAATATAATATTGACGTTATATCATCAAAAAATGAACTGTTACATTTTTCTGGTGAAATATACCTTGTGTACCACTTTAATTGGCACATCCTTAGTTTTAGCCCTTCTTTGAGTGATATTAATACTGAAATAAACTTATTAAAGTCAAAAATAACAAAATTTAAATGACATGGGTTCTGGGTTTACACCAAAAATTTGTATGTTGCAGCAGGGAAGGTAACTGCTGAGATACTGAAACAACTTTACTTGTGGATGACAGAGACTCTAAAAGATGTCAAATACTACATGTAAAATGCTCTATATTGTGTTATATATTCTTAAAATGAATATTATATGCAGAAAACTCTTTTATTTGCATTCAAAGATTTTATGCCTTCAAGTCTCTGTATAACTCAAGCCTGGGTTGTTTTCTGAGTATGATCTCTATTGTCAGCCTTCCAATTGACTTATTTACCATCAGCCCCTCTGACTTAGAGCCTCCTCTCCCCAGATCTTAACAATTGCTTCCGGGGAAAGTCCTAGCCCCGGAAGCAATTGTCTAAGACCTGTGATATGGGCCACATTCCTATTGGAGAGTCCATTATATAGGAGGGAGATGGCTTGTTCTCTTTTCAGAGGAGAAATATGATGGGAGTGAGAACTTTCACAGTCACAGTAAATATGTGCATTGCCTTGAGTCCAATTCAAGTTTAACAGATTCAGTATTTTTCCTAGATATTCAAAGTGGACGTCAATCTGTCCAACCAAACGAGTCTTGGGTGCAACTTTGCAAGATATACAACTACTCGAACCTTCTTTGGAATAAGTGTGTGCTGCGAAATCAAGCATTTTATTTAATATTTCCTTTCACGGTGAATAAACAGTTCAAGTAAAAAGATGGACAATCTCGCTCTTATAAACTATTTTAAATATCTTGCAAGTAGACACACCTTAATTATATCAATGGAATGACTTCAGTTATGAGTAAATCAGGCGTTTCGGGAGAATCAAACAGTGCAACAGAAGTTCAGTACGGCATCCATAGTCCCCGGTTCGCTAAACTTGAGTTGCCCTGTGACAACACGTGACAGACGCCACCACGATCGCGCTTGTCCTTGCTTGATCACCTTGCATTAACACTCGATGCCGAAGAACACTACATCGCCTCATGATTTCCGCCCGAAAACACCACCGTCTGTCCTACCGCGGATCCTACGAAGTTGGGTGCCACTCCCATTCTAAAGAAGGAATCAAGATCACAGGTGTATTCTTCCATGCACATAGGGAGAGATGAAAGGATCACCGCGATGTGCAAGGAAACATCTGGGCGAGTAGTCGGTCCCGTCAGAGCAGAGGACTTCTTGAGTCAATATCTCCCCAAAACTCGCAACCCCTGTCCGGAGCTTACCGCCGACACACTCAAAGCTTTCAGTCAATCCAAGAGCGAGTTTGCCATGTACAAGCCCTGGGTACGTTATTTTGTGGTGCCTTTAGATTCATTGGAATTAATTTAGGATATAGATTAATCTTCTTGCAAATTTTGTCCTAACCTTGAACTCGTGGACGCTCACACCACACCTGCCGTGGACTTTGGAGGAAAACAAGTCAAGCCAGACATACAAATATATTCTCCCAATTTCAAGCGATCAGGCCTATCGGATATAACACAGACAAAGATGACTGTTGAATTTAAAATAGCCGTTAATGACGCGTTCAATGACAGTGGTCCCTTCGAGCGTAGTTCCAAGACTGCGCGTGATACACTAGGGCAGATTACATTATATGCGATGGCACACCAAGCTGCACAATTCCGGGCACATGTCTTCCTTGTCCTTGTTTTCCCCAAGTATGCGAGATTCATGCGCTGGGACCGCAGTGGCGTTATCATAACGGAAAAAGTCCCGTTCTCAAATCCCTCCTATCTCCAGTTCTTCTGGCGGTTTAATAATGCTAGCCCTGCTGCACGTGGTGTCGATACTACAGCCACAGAGTTTCCACACAACCACCTTGTCGCTGTGAAGGCCGAAAGGTCCCTTGGTATCGAGGATGGTGACCGACTCTTTCAGGTTAAACTTGATCCAAAAGCCCACAATTACGTATTTCGTCGTCCCACGTACACGGCTGTAGGATCTCCCCTCGGCTGCTCGACTCCTGTTTTCCCGGTCTACTGCGTCGAAATTGGGAAGTTGGTGCTGCTCAAGGACATATGGAGGGTCGTTTCACCTAGTCAGAGCTCTGAACATATGATATATGAGCAGTTGAACAAACGTGGTATCAGGAATATCTGCACGTGCAAGCAGGGATGTGATACGTTAGATCAGTTTACCAGGACGCAGGATTCATCAACGGTAAGACGCGTTTCTTCGCCATTGAGGCGATTGTAGCACTATTGACTCGTTCTAAACGAAATTGGAAGGTCTCTAACTGATTTTAGGAATACAAAAGAGATGGTGACCCCAGTGAGAGACGCCATCACAGGTACGTATATCGGTCTCTTAACGGAATTGCCGCTGATTCCTTTTCGACAGCCCATGGGGACGCTTATGACAGGGCTGAAATTCTTCACATATATGTCAACTCAGGCAATATTGTTATCACTCATATCGGCGGCGGATTGTTAATTGACTGGGATCTTTGCAAAAGCTTCAACATATACATCAAGGACAAGCCCGCATTGAAAGGAATGAGTACCTCCCCTAGTTTCCGAATCCTATTGGGAATTCTTCTGAACTTTTGTTTGGCGTTTTATTATCTATTTCTGTCATGGACAGGGTACTTGGCAATTCATGGTTGCTCGTTTGCTAGTGATTCCCACCCACGGGGAGCTACCACCGACCCCTGATCGGGCCGACGACTTGGAGTCCTTCTTCTACGTCCTTGTCTGCATTGCCTTGAGATATACCGAGCATAGATTTGTCAAGGGTGCGCTGACCAAGATGCTCCATGCACCTTCGACGACCATTATCTGGATCCTAAGGAGCCGCCAAAGGAGGAGATAAGAAGAAACCCGAGGTGCCAACCTCTGACCCCTTCCAAGTTTCTCGTTTATTCAATGTCTCGTTGAAGGAGTTAATCAAAACATTGACGAAAACGATTGCGGTACGATACGAAGAGGCGCCGAAAGCAACAGAAATTGCTCAATATAAACAACTGTTTGAGAAGCAAGGGTCATCGGGCGTCAAGCCACTGCACCTCAGTGGACTGGCGGATGATGACGCCGTTCTTTCTACACTACTTGCGGGGAAGCACCTCACGAGAGTAGCCGCTTTGGGTCGTTCAGACTGGATGGCATCGGAATTGACGACGGCGTTACAGAAGAGCGGTTGGAATGAGCATGGTGACTGTGTTCAGCGCGATCTATCTTCCCGCCCACACAACCTATGGCACCGAAGACTGAGTGTTCTGAGAGTGGCTCTGCTCCGATCTCAGGGGACCCATTTGGACATGGTTATCGTCCGCTCTGTATCTTGTCAAGGGGGCCATGGCTACGCGGTGTAGTAGCTGGGATCGACCGACCTTGATCGGGGAGAATAGAGAGCTGGTTGATGACATGGTAGAAGGGTTGCTTGGTTGTGTATCGTATAGAGGAGTTGATTGCAGAAAGACGAGTTTTCGTTGACGGCTTTATATAGTCGTGCGAGGCATTTCGCTTGAGAAACTCTGGTGCTGAGAGGTTAAGAAACCTTTAGTGGTATGAGCTTAGTCTGACCCCGCATGGATTACTGTTGACTTCATCACCTCTAGTTTGCTTGCAGGCTTGCTCATACATATGCCGGAGTGGATAATAATGACTCGTATCTAGCCGCCATGGTCAGTGAGTTGAGCTATCTTTACACTCGATGATTCATAGTCAAGACAAAAAGGCAGGAAAGTATGTCGACAAAATTGCTGACTGTAGTCTGACTACTTATGGTTCTGCCTAACAGACATGCGTATGGCGGACCCGATCCCACAACTCACGCATTTCATCACATCGATACGCGATGCATACCCCGATTTCGCCTATATCCACCTCACAGAGCCGGACCTCGACCGGAACCCCGACGACACTGGCTCGAACGATCCATTCCGTGCCCTCTGGGCCCCGCACCCGTTCTTGTCCGCGAACGGATACACGCCGGAGAATGCGGAGATGGCTGCAAAGAAGGGCGACATTGCGGCATTTGGGCGGTACTTCATTTCAAACGTGAGCGAGAGGCGTTCTGCATTGCGTACCCGATCCCGCAATTCACGCATTTCATCACGGCGATACGCGATGCATACCCCGATTTTGCGTATATCCACCTCACAGAGCCGGACTTCGACCGGAACGCCCAGGACACCGGCTCGAACGATCCCTTCCGCGCCATATGGGCCCCGCGCCCGTTCTTGTCGGCGAACGGATACACGCCGGAGAATGCGGAGATGGCTGCAAGCAAGGGCGACATTGTGGCATTTGGGCGGTACTTCATCTCAAACGTGAGCGTTCGGCGTTCTGCTTTCGCTTCAGATATATTCTAACTCCACGTTCTTACAATAGCCTGAACTCCCTGTCCGACTGCAGAAGAATCTACCACTCACGCCGTATAATTATGCCACGTTTTATTTGAAAAAGTCACCGGTGGGGTACATTGATTATCCTTTCGCTGAGGAGGAGGTGCAAGCCGAGCAGTCGAAGTTTGGGCAAGCCGAGCAGTCGGAATTTGTGCTTGAACAAGCATGGTTGTAGCGTTACAGCATACCTAATTGATCCATATAGAAAGACTACTTTTATTATTAGATGTTTTTTAATGTGTACATTACTTACTCTAGTTCATGATGTTTGACTTAATAATGACGTGATATTTTCATTTACAGTACAAGCCAGAATGAAACTTCAATGTAATCCTGGCCGTCTTATCACAGGGACACATTACTGATCGACTCCACATGGTCTCACACAACCCTCCTTTTGCCCCATCTGATCGTCTCTGTGTTCCCCCGCCTCGGCATCAAATGTCCGCCGAAGGTATATCAACTCTCGATAAACATAGTTACAAGAGTATCTTCGATTTTTTGTATCTTAAGGAGCGCTACTGCTCAACGGAGAAACCTAGTCCTGTCTGCATCGACTCAGTGAGGTCAACCAACGACCTTACACTCAAAGTCCACAATAGCATTCTCGCCCTTGACGGCGATGAATAGGAGATACAGTGGTGTATACAAAAGTGTGAAATTACAAAGCCCACTTTCAGTTTCTGAGTTGGGGGACTATGCGGTACTAGTGAAATGGGTCCTCAGAGCACTCAGTCTTCGGTACCATAGGCTGTGAGGGTGGAGGAGTAGATAGATCGCGCTGAACATGACCACCATGCTCATGCCAGCCGCTCTTCTGTAACGCCGTCGTTAATTCCGATGCCATCCAGTCTGAGCGACCCAAAGCGGTTACTCTCTTTAGGTACTTTCCCGCAAGGAGTGTAGAAAGAACGGCGTCATCATCCGCTAGCCCACTGAGGTGCAGAGACTTGGCGCCTGATGAGCCTTGCTTCTCAAACAGTTCTTTATATTGAGCAATTTCTGTTGCTCGGCGTCTTTTCGTATCGTACCGCAAACGTTGTCGCCAATGTTTCGATTAACACCCTCAACGAGACATTGAATAAACGAGAAACTTGGAAGGGGTCGGAGGTTTGCACTTCGGCTTTCTTCCTATCTCCTCCTTTCGCGGCTCCTTTAGGATCCAGATAATGGTCGTCGAAAGCTGCATGGAGCATGTTGATGAGCGCACCCTGAACAAAGCTATGCTCGGTACATCTCGGGGCAATCCAGACAATGACGTAGAAAAAGGACTCCAAGTCGTCGGCCCGATCAGGGATCACTGGTAGCTCCCCGTTGATGGGAATCACCAGCAAACGAGCAGCCATGAATTGCCAAGTACCCTGACAGAAACAAATCACAAAACGCCAAACAAAATTCAGAGGAATTCACAATAGGATTCGGAGGTACTCACAGTCCTTTCAATGTGTCCTTGTCCTTGACGTATATGTTGAAGCTTTTTGCAAAGGTCCCAGTCAATTAACAATCTACTGCCGGTCTGAGTAATGAGAATATTGCCTGAGCTGATATCTCTGTGAAGAATTTCAGCCTTGTCATAAGCGTCCCCGTGGGCTGTCGAAAGGGAATCAGTGGCAATTCCATTAAGAGACCGATATACGTACCTATAATGGCGTCTCTCACTGCAGTCACCATCTCTTTTGTATTCTTAAAATCAGTTAAAGACCTTCCAATTTCGTTCAGAACGAGTCGATAGTGCTGCAATCGCCTCAATGGCGAAGAAAGGCGTCTTGCCATTGACGCATCCTGCGTCTTGGTGACCTGATTTAACACATCACTTCCCTCCTTGCACGTGCAGATATTCCTGACAACGATGTTTCTTCAGCTCCTCATATATCGTGTGTTCGGGGCACTGACTAGGTGAAACGACCCTCCATGTGTCCTTGAGAAGCACCAACTTCCCAGTTTCGACGCAGTACGCCGTGAAAACACGAGTCGAGCGGCTGAGCGGAGATCCTAAAGCCATGTACGTGGGACAATAAAATAGGAAAGTGTTGCCTTTTGGATCAAGTTTAACCTGGAAGAGTCGGTCACCGTCCTCGAGACCAAGGGACCTTTTGGCCGTTATTGCGACAGGGTGGTTGTGTGGAAACTCTGTGGCTGTAGTATCGACACCACGTGCAGCAGGGCTGGCATGATTAAACCGCCAGAAGAACTCGACATAGAAGGGATTTGAGAAAGGGACTTTTTCGGTTACGACAACGCCACTGCGGTCCCAGCGCGTGAATCTCGCATACTTGGGGAAAACAAGGACAAGGAAGACAGGTGTTCCGGAATTGTGCAGCTTGATGTGCCGTCGCATATAATGTAATCTGACCCAGTGTATCACGCGCAGTCTTGGAGGAACTATGCTCGAAGGGACCATTGTCATTGAACGCGTCATCCTCAATGTCTAATTTAAATTCAACAACCATTTCTGTCTGTGTCATATCCGATAGGCCCGATCGCTTGGAATTGGGAGAATATATTTGCATGTCTGGCTTGACTTGTTTTCCTCCAAAGTCCACGGCAGGTGTGGTGTGAGCGTCCACGAGTTCAAGGTTAGGACAAAGTTTTGCAAGAAGATTAATCTATATCCTAAATTAATTCCAATGAATCTAAAGGCACCACAAAATAACGTACCCAGGGCTTGTACATGGCAAACTCGCTCTTGGATTGACTGAAAGCTTTGAGTGTGTCGGCGGTAAGCTCCGGACAGGGGTTGCGAGTTTTGGGGAGATATTGACTCAAGAAGTCCTCTGCTCTGACGGGACCGACTACTCGCCCAGATATTTCCTGGGACATCGCGGTGATCCTTTCATCTCTCCTTATGTGCATGGAAGAATACACCTGTGATCTTGATTCCTTCTTTGAAATGGGAGTGGCACCCAGCTTCGTAGGATCCACGGTAGGACCAGACGGTGGTGTTTTCGGGCGGAAATCATGAGGCGATGTAGTGTTCTTCGGCATCGAGTGTTAATGCAAGGTGATCAAGCAAGGACAAGCGCGATCGTGGTGGCGTCTGTCACGTGTTGTCACAGGGGAAAGTGCCGCGTAGGGTGTCGCGACTGCCGTGAACACCTCAAAATGCCCTCAAAAACACATTTGACTAGCATAAATAAATAAAACCTTCCATCTATATCATAATACATCAATATGTGTACTGGGGGACTGTTAATTTACTTTAAGACAGTCTTAATGTTTAAAATAGTGTATATTATACGGCGTGAGTGGGAGATTCTTCTGCAGTCGGACAGGGAGTTCAGGCTATTGTAAGAACGTGGAGTTAGAATATATCTGAAGCGAAAGCAGAACGCCGAACGCTCACGTTTGAGATGAAGTACCGCCCAAATGCCACAATGTCGCCCTTGCTTGCAGCCATCTCCGCATTCTCCGGCGTGTATCCGTTCGCCGACAAGAACGGGCGCGGGGCCCATATGGCGCGGAAGGGATCGTTCGAGCCGGTGTCCTGGGCGTTCCGGTCGAAGTCCGGCTCTGTGAGGTGGATATACGCAAAATCGGGGTATGCATCGCGTATCGCCGTGATGAAATGCGTGAATTGCGGGATCGGGTACGCAATGCAGAACGCCTCTCGCTCACGTTTGAAATGAAGTACCGCCCAAATGCCGCAATGTCGCCCTTCTTTGCAGCCATCTCCGCATTCTCCGGCGTGTATCCGTTCGCGGACAAGAACGGGTGCGGGGCCCAGAGGGCACGGAATGGATCGTTCGAGCCAGTGTCGTCGGGGTTCCGGTCGAGGTCCGGCTCTGTGAGGTGGATATAGGCGAAATCGGGGTATGCATCGCGTATCGATGTGATGAAATGCGTGAGTTGTGGGATCGGGTCCGCCATACGCATGTCTGTTAGGCAGAACCATAAGTAGTCAGACTACAGTCAGCAATTTTGTCGACATACTTTCCTGCCTTTTTGTCTTGACTATGAATCATCGAGTGTAAAGATAGCTCAACTCACTGACCATGGCGGCTAGATACGAGTCATTATTATCCACTCCGGCATATGTATGAGCAAGCCTGCAAGCAAACTAGAGGTGATGAAGTCAACAGTAATCCATGCGGGGTCAGACTAAGCTCATACCACTAAAGGTTTCTTAACCTCTCAGCACCAGAGTTTCTCAAGCGAAATGCCTCGCACGACTATATAAAGCCGTCAACGAAAACTCGTCTTTCTGCAATCAACTCCTCTATACGATACACAACCAAGCAACCCTTCTACCATGTCATCAACCAGCTCTCTATTCTCCCCGATCAAGGTCGGTCGATCCCAGCTACTACACCGCGTAGCCATGGCCCCCTTGACAAGATACAGAGCGGACGATAACCATGTCCAAATGGGTCCCCTGAGATCGGAGCAGAGCCACTCTCAGAACACTCAGTCTTCGGTGCCATAGGTTGTGTGGGCGGGAAGATAGATCGCGCTGAACACAGTCACCATGCTCATTCCAACCGCTCTTCTGTAACGCCGTCGTCAATTCCGATGCCATCCAGTCTGAACGACCCAAAGCGGCTACTCTCGTGAGGTGCTTCCCCGCAAGTAGTGTAGAAAGAACGGCGTCATCATCCGCCAGTCCACTGAGGTGCAGTGGCTTGACGCCCGATGACCCTTGCTTCTCAAACAGTTGTTTATATTGAGCAATTTCTGTTGCTTTCGGCGCCTCTTCGTATCGTACCGCAATCGTTTTCGTCAATGTTTTGATTAACTCCTTCAACGAGACATTGAATAAACGAGAAACTTGGAAGGGGTCAGAGGTTGGCACCTCGGGTTTCTTCTTATCTCCTCCTTTGGCGGCTCCTTAGGATCCAGATAATGGTCGTCGAAGGTGCATGGAGCATCTTGGTCAGCGCACCCTTGACAAATCTATGCTCGGTATATCTCAAGGCAATGCAGACAAGGACGTAGAAGAAGGACTCCAAGTCGTCGGCCCGATCAGGGGTCGGTGGTAGCTCCCCGTGGGTGGGAATCACTAGCAAACGAGCAACCATGAATTGCCAAGTACCCTGTCCATGACAGAAATAGATAATAAAACGCCAAACAAAAGTTCAGAAGAATTCCCAATAGGATTCGGAAACTAGGGGAGGTACTCATTCCTTTCAATGCGGGCTTGTCCTTGATGTATATGTTGAAGCTTTTGCAAAGATCCCAGTCAATTAACAATCCGCCGCCGATATGAGTGATAACAATATTGCCTGAGTTGACATATATGTGAAGAATTTCAGCCCTGTCATAAGCGTCCCCATGGGCTGTCGAAAAGGAATCAGCGGCAATTCCGTTAAGAGACCGATATACGTACCTGTGATGGCGTCTCTCACTGGGGTCACCATCTCTTTTGTATTCCTAAAATCAGTTAGAGACCTTCCAATTTCGTTTAGAACGAGTCAATAGTGCTACAATCGCCTCAATGGCGAAGAAACGCGTCTTACCGTTGATGAATCCTGCGTCCTGGTAAACTGATCTAACGTATCACATCCCTGCTTGCACGTGCAGATATTCCTGATACCACGTTTGTTCAACTGCTCATATATCATATGTTCAGAGCTCTGACTAGGTGAAACGACCCTCCATATGTCCTTGAGCAGCACCAACTTCCCAATTTCGACGCAGTAGACCGGGAAAACAGGAGTCGAGCAGCCGAGGGGAGATCCTACAGCCGTGTACGTGGGACGACGAAATACGTAATTGTGGGCTTTTGGATCAAGTTTAACCTGAAAGAGTCGGTCACCATCCTCGATACCAAGGGACCTTTCGGCCTTCACAGCGACAAGGTGGTTGTGTGGAAACTCTGTGGCTGTAGTATCGACACCACGTGCAGCAGGGCTAGCATTATTAAACCGCCAGAAGAACTGGAGATAGGAGGGATTTGAGAACGGGACTTTTTCCGTTATGATAACGCCACTGCGGTCCCAGCGCATGAATCTCGCATACTTGGGGAAAACAAGGACAAGGAAGACATGTGCCCGGAATTGTGCAGCTTGGTGTGCCATCGCATATAATGTAATCTGCCCTAGTGTATCACGCGCAGTCTTGGAACTACGCTCGAAGGGACCACTGTCATTGAACGCGTCATTAACGGCTATTTTAAATTCAACAGTCATCTTTGTCTGTGTTATATCCGATAGGCCTGATCGCTTGAAATTGGGAGAATATATTTGTATGTCTGGCTTGACTTGTTTTCCTCCAAAGTCCACGGCAGGTGTGGTGTGAGCGTCCACGAGTTCAAGGTTAGGACAAAATTTGCAAGAAGATTAATCTATATCCTAAATTAATTCCAATGAATCTAAAGGCACCACAAAATAACGTACCCAGGGCTTGTACATGGCAAACTCGCTCTTGGATTGACTGAAAGCTTTGAGTGTGTCGGCGGTAAGCTCCGGACAGGGGTTGCGAGTTTTGGGGAGATATTGACTCAAGAAGTCCTCTGCTCTGACGGGACCGACTACTCGCCCAGATGTTTCCTTGCACATCGCGGTGATCCTTTCATCTCTCCCTATGTGCATGGAAGAATACACCTGTGATCTTGATTCCTTCTTTAGAATGGGAGTGGCACCCAACTTCGTAGGATCCGCGGTAGGACAGACGGTGGTGTTTTCGGGCGGAAATCATGAGGCGATGTAGTGTTCTTCGGCATCGAGTGTTAATGCAAGGTGATCAAGCAAGGACAAGCGCGATCGTGGTGGCGTCTGTCACGTGTTGTCACAGGGCAACTCAAGTTTAGCGAACCGGGGACTATGGATGCCGTACTGAACTTCTGTTGCACTGTTTGATTCTCCCGAAACGCCTGATTTACTCATAACTGAAGTCATTCCATTGATATAATTAAGGTGTGTCTACTTGCAAGATATTTAAAATAGTTTATAAGAGCGAGATTGTCCATCTTTTTACTTGAACTGTTTATTCACCGTGAAAGGAAATATTAAATAAAATGCTTGATTTCGCAGCACACACTTATTCCAAAGAAGGTTCGAGTAGTTGTATATCTTGCAAAGTTGCACCCAAGACTCGTTTGGTTGGACAGATTGACGTCCACTTTGAATATCTAGGAAAAATACTGAATCTGTTAAACTTGAATTGGACTCAAGGCAATGCACATATTTACTGTGACTGTGAAAGTTCTCACTCCCATCATATTTCTCCTCTGAAAAGAGAACAAGCCATCTCCCTCCTATATAATGGACTCTCCAATAGGAATGTGGCCCATATCACAGGTCTTAGACAATTGCTTCCGGGGCTAGGACTTTCCCCGGAAGCAATTGTTAAGATCTGGGGGAGAGGAGGCTCTAAGTCAGAGGGGCTGATGGTAAATAAGTCAATTGGAAGGCTGACAATAGAGATCATACTCAGAAAACAACCCAGGCTTGAGTTATACAGAGACTTGAAGGCATAAAATCTTTGAATGCAAATAAAAGAGTTTTCTGCATATAATATTCATTTTAAGAATATATAACACAATATAGAGCATTTTACATGTAGTATTTGACATCTTTTAGAGTCTCTGTCATCCACAAGTAAAGTTGTTTCAGTATCTCAGCAGTTACCTTCCCTGCTGCAACATACAAATTTTTGGTGTAAACCCAGAACCCATGTCATTTAAATTTTGTTATTTTTGACTTTAATAAGTTTATTTCAGTATTAATATCACTCAAAGAAGGGCTAAAACTAAGGATGTGCCAATTAAAGTGGTACACAAGGTATATTTCACCAGAAAAATGTAACAGTTCATTTTTTGATGATATAACGTCAATATTATATTATTTTGATAACTTCCAATACAAAATTGCTGAAGTATCTACTTATTTTGAAAAAGAAACATGTCGCGGCACTTGCGCGGCACGTTCCTATAGCCCCCTGAGAAAAGCGACGGATTGGATAGTCGAAGACCACAAGCACCCATATGGCTTTGTTTAATCCCGGGATTGTGATATCCAAACCACTACTGAACGATGTAGATAAATGACTTCACCAAATAAATCATTTAAAGTAACAATTAGAATTCGGAATATACATATGGTACTTAAACGTGAGTCTATTAGCGAAGACCAGGTACACCTCGTTAATGCTTCTCACAGCTGAAAGACTTAGAGGGCTGGTGAAGGAGCCATAAGAGATGTGGGGTGCAATATAGAAAGCATGCACTTTGGCATCCGATCGTAAAATCATTAAATGGAGGTGTTATTTTCCCAAAGTCAGATGAACAACCTTTTTGCTGACTAGAGAATAATGCTGCAATGTTTTTGTCTGCTGCTAACCCGTTATTTTCAGACCCTTCAAAAGCACAATGATAAATATCATGTACATTATCATAATTTCGACACAATTCACACCACTATTACAACACTAATATCTGATATTGCCCAAGGAGTGCCCTAATTCCAGCCACTAGATAGGTCAAGGTTGGTCTTTCACAGATCCAATGATTTATCTGTCTGCTATAATTTAGCAAGATATACGCCCTAGACTTGAATATTTTTTATTCTATATAGATAGGATGATGTTGAGCCATTGAGAGCCAGGCAATGCGCGTGAGTGTCAACCCTAACCCGTAAACCTGTTCGTTCCGGCCTCACTAATAGCACATTATATTATATTTTCACAGATATATTCAGTATTTAAGCAGGGTTTCAATAAGTGTGTTTCATCCTCAAGCACATCTTACTCTCTATTTAGCGCGTGCCAGCGTGCATTACTGAATCACGGATAGCCGCTGTGAATACAGTATGACAGCTATAAAGGCTGAATTGAACTTTTGATATATCTGCCGTGCCCGGTCGGAAAAATACCAACCCACAACTGTCCATAGCTTCACCTGACTGTATCAATGTCATCGATGACATTATCCAATGACATTAGAGTGAGTGTCAGGTTCCATTGGCTCTCATGGGCTCTATGATAATACTGTAAACTTGCGACACGACCCTGACGGAAGCAAAAAAAATTGGGCAAAAAAAAGCAGACCATCAAGGTCGTTTTTACCAAATTGTCAAAATATATGGGCCCATTGACTCTGAAAACACAAATACATAGTATTCAGGGTGATTCTTGCTTGATTTCGTGGAAATCTTAGATAAATTGGGGTAAACATTGTTGGAACACAAAGGTCCGGCTAGGACAAACGCCCCACTTCGGAGTTTGCCTTGATTGCATTTTATTCCCCGCTCTCTCTCCCTTCCACTACCATCGCCCCCTCTTCACATCTATTCTTCCTTGAGATATGTACCACTCTCGTGCGAAATCCTCACTGCCTCATGGTCTCCAAAACAACAAATCGAGAAAAAGGGTATGTCCCATCTATTTTACAATGTGGCGTCTTCTTCTAACCTGCCCTAGGGCCACAAAGACCCCTGGACAGATGTATGTCGATTCTCATTGACTTCAAATGGTCCCTTCGGATACCAATCTGTTCGCTTGCACCGAATACCACTAATCGCACATTATCGTTTAGGTGCCGCCACCCATGTTCTTCAGAACAGCGACTATCAGGGCGGTGCTAACCGCCAGTTTTATGCGGTGCATTCTCTCGTATTTTGTCCCCAATTGGATAATTTGCACTCGGATGGACGAGATAGTGTAAGTTTATCCTGCTTGGACTCTGGCTATATTTCTACACAATTTTTTAGGGATGCGTTTTCCGCACGACTTGTGGCCAAACGACGCCCGTCGTTCAAGTCGTTTATGGTAGTCCTCCCATACATTCGCGGCGACCTTCCCTACAACGAGGATGGTCCCGTAGCCCCAATCACGTATATCCTCTCAAGGTTAAGTCTCAATGGTAGCGTCCAGCGAACATGCGAAGAAGATGAAACCATGACCCCACCCGAGAGCGAAACACATCCCGCAGCCGAAGCGATCAATGAAAAGGTACTTTCGCTTCTTCTACAGGATACGCAGCTCACATCAGATCTTCATTAGCCCAACGCTTTTCCTCAAATGCGAGAGCCAGTTGTTGTATGTTTTTTTTTGAAGCTGAACGATCTTTCACTAACGTGGCATTTTCTTATTTATCAGCAGAAGCACAATCCTGTCACCCCTTCTGTTGTCGTCTATTCATCGCCAGTTTGCGCAAACGAAACGCAGCCGATATTCCATCCAGGGGAACAGGTACATGCGATCTTTCCCTTTCTCTCAATCATCTTCTGATACCCTTCATTTTAGCAGCAGGCTGAAGCTCCCAACGAGTCCGCCACACAACAGAGCGGATATCAGGATCACACGGTGGAGGAAATGAATGGGCAAGGAGTCTTCCCCAACGGCCACTGGCAGCCCGCAACTGGCACAGCCGATTTCGTGACACATCCGGACGTGAGCTCTATGCTCTGGATCACAACTCCCAGCACGGTTGTACGTATCATTTTCTTCACTTCACCTTCACGCAAATAACGTTCTAATACACCGCATTCTAGGAACAGCCTGGCGCTCCTAGTGGTGACCCATATCCTCCACAATATGGGTTCCCATTCACTTCGGAGAACATTCCTCAGCAGGCGCCGGTGCCAGGACTCAACGAAGTTGTGGATGTGTCAACCGGTTTGTCACCATATCCCAATGGAGGCCTAGCGCCCCCGATCACAACTCATAGCGGAATGGTATGTACTGATGTTTTACCACGTTGAATGATACTAAGTTCATTATTTCTCCGTCTTTGACCGTTCAGTTTTCGCTATCAGCAATTGACCCCCAACTTTCGGGGATCTCTGGCCCAGACGCCATGCCGCAAGAAAGCATGCCTGTAGGTTATCCCCCCTCCCCGGTAATGAGCTAGTTACTTACCTTCACTAACAGCTTACCTGTGACATCCCACAACCGGGCGTCACATATTCCGCCACACAACAGGGCGGATATCAGCATTACACAGCGCAGGAAATGGATGAGCAAGGAGTCATCTTCCCCAATGGCCACTGGCAGCCTGCAACCGGCACAGCCGGTTTCGTCACACATCCGGTCGTGAGCTCTACGCTCTGGATCACACCTCCGGCTGTACGTATCATTTTTTTTTCCTTTACGCAAATTATATTCTAATACACCGCATTCTAGCAACAGCCTGGCGCTCCCAGTGGTGACCCTTATCCTCCACAATATGGGTTCCCATTCACTTCGGAGAACATTCCTCAGCAGGCGCCGGTGCCAGGACTCAACGAAGTTATGGATGTGTCAACCGGTTTGTCACCATATCCCAATGGAGGCCTAGCGCCCCCGATCACAACTCATAGCGGAATGGTATGTACTGATGTTTTACCACGTTGAATGATACTAAGTTCATTATTTCTCCGTCTTTGACCGTTCAGTTTTCGCTATCAGCAATAGACCCCCAACTTTCGGGGATCTCTGGCCCAGACCCCATGCCGGAAGAAAGCATGCCTGTAAGTTATCCCCCCTCCCCGGTAATGAGCTAGTTACTTACCTTCCCTAACAGCTTACCTGTGACATCCCACAACCGGGCATCACATATTCCGCCACACAACAGGGCGGATATTACACAGCGCAGGAAATGGATGAGCAAGGAGTCATCTTCCCCAACGGCCACTGGCAGCCTGCAACCGGCACAGCCGGTTTCGTGACACATCCGGACGTGAGCTCTACGCTCTGGATCACAGCTCCCAGCATGGCTGTACGTATCATTTTTTTTTTCCTTTACGCAAATTATATTCTAATACACCGCATTCTAGCAACAGCCTGGCGCTCCCAGTGGTGACCCTTATCCTCCACAATATGGGTTCCCATTCACTTCGGAGAACGTTCCTCAGCAGGCGCCGGAGCCAGGACTCAACGAAGTTGTGGATGTGTCAACCGGTTTGTCACCATATCCCAATGGAGGCCTAGCGCCCCCGATCACATCTCACAGTGGAACGGTATGTACCAATGTTTTACCACGTTGAATGATACTAAGTTCATTATTTCTCCGTCTTTGACCGTTCAGTTTCCGCTATCAGTAATAGATCCCCAACTTTTGGCGATCTCTGGGCTAAACCCCATGCCGCAAGAAAGCATGTCTGAAGATCCACCGGACAGTCACGACCGTCCTATGCGTCCTCTGCCGAGGAGAGGCGTCCCCCAGTCACAAGTATGTTCTATCTAACCTGTATCTACACGTGCTAATACTACATTTCTCCCGCAAGGCTGGTCCCCCCACAAGTGTATGCGATAACATTGGTACTGTACGTGCATGTCACATGCCTTCCAAGTTTAAGGACACTAACTCATGTTGCCCCGAATAGCGAGAATTTTGCCTGGCATTGAAAAAATACCAGGAAACGACGGACAACAAATATTCCGCCACGAGTTGTGAAACATTGCTGCAAATGTTTCAGCAATACAGCCTATTGAACTCCGCACCGTTTGTATTTGCAGCTTGGGCTTGCGAGACACAACCGTTGGGGGATGACCCAACACGTCTCGAGTTCACGCTGAGAGACTTGGAGTCCCCCCAGGACGATCCCGTTAGGCTGACATTTCAACAGATACTCTTGGTGATCAAGTTTATCTGTGGGACACTTCCCCTATATCAAATCAATGTTACGTCCCTCGATACCCCCTAAATGTCCTTCAAGTTTTGTATTTAGTCATCGTTTTTTTGTATTTACTCGGGGATTTTCATATCAGTCTTATTCTGGGCATTTATTGCACTCGTAAGTCGTCGTGACATTAGTTGAAAACTTTGTTGTGCCTTGGGTAATATCGGTACTTACATGTAAATTATCTCTAGGCATTTTAAAAAATTAAAAAGTCTTATTCACAGAGACCGTGTCGCGCTTAGTGCAGCGTGGGAATGAAGTCTATTGTAGTTCGCATCTATATCTACTCTAGCCTGTGGATGTATTTTCCTTAGACACGGAAAGCGTTCAAGTTGGATTGTTCCTATGCCCCTTCATACGCCCGGACAAAGAAAATACGGGATAAATCCGTGGAATGGTTGGTGTGTTGCTAGCATTGAATACTATGCTTGTTCGCACGTCGTCTGTTGAAGTTATGGCCGCTCGGTAGTAATCTCAACGTAATGACATCTGTTGGTCCTAGAGTACTTCACGCTAAACTACGTAATTCTGTATAGTAGCTTAGTAATCTTAACCCTTTTTGCTTGCGTCCACGGTGTACCGACGTATACCCCCCTTTGCATTAACATCGTCTCGGATGATGGATCTCGTGTGCGGCAGTTGTAGGATCAGCAGTGATTAAGTAGTACTGATAAATAGGCATTTTCTCCCAAACTGAGGACTAGTTTCGAATCAGTTGTTTGGAACATGGAAGTGTGTGGTTACACTATCTGACTTGAGGAAGGCCTGGGGTTAAATAGGCCTTACTGGGCTTGGGTTGCACAAGTTGATAGGACCACGGTGTATTTCTCGACGAACTAACGAACAGGATACAGGCAGCAGGAATATTATGTAAGTAACTAAAGGTCTACTGGCATGCCTGCGGCGCCAGGCTTACACTGACCCTATAAGACATCTGGGTACATCTGTATCGGCCACTCGGAGGTTTGATGTCCTTGGCTAATTTCCCTCTAGAAACTCCCTCAAGAGTCCAGAGTCAAGAGTGGAAGTCTCCTGGCTTAGATCATTCACAATTGGAGGTTAACACGAGACAGGGATTATGTGGTATAAGATTCTAACCAATTTCTGCATGGCCATTCCATGGTCTAGAGGTATGATACTCCTTTGGGTTTAATTGTTAGAGTATGATGATTACGATTAGTATTACATCATACCTCGTATTGTGAATGTATGTTTCCGGACCGGTTCACACATGTGATTAGCTATATTTAGTTTAGTGTTCCCTTAGTTCCGTGTGTTCACAGCACAAATCAAGTGCACAGACCATGTATCTTAGTATATAGTTACATCCAGATGAGAGTAGGACCTCATCTGGAAAGCTAGCTATATCACCGGTTTACTTCTACCCACTCAGCCCTTAGTGGCATTCACTCCAAGTGTTGAGAGTCATCGCACTGTGATTCCCCAGGCTTGCAGATCCGAACATTAATTCCCATTGGAAGTGGCCCTGAGTTGGAATCTTGCTGGCACCCCACTTTTGGATTATGTTTGTTACTTTTGTCCAGACTTCTTCCCCTCCCCACATTTACATTTTATCTTCCATCATCTCCCTCTATTTATATTTTCCCCTAACTTTATATTGCAGCCCTTTGCAGCACACTTTGCACTTCTACATGAGCCTTTTTCTTGTTGTGCAGTACTAAAGTAACAGGGTGGATCCTCATGGATCTCTCAGGTCTTCTCAGAGTCACACAATAAGTGTTGTTTATGCACTCAATTAGCACAATTCCATGAGGGTCTTTACAATAGGATATGTATATTAAGGATGTGTTAAGAACTGGAAACTGACTAATGTCGGTGGCCGACAGGGACCGATCGGAAGGACTTGGCTTCAGCTTATGGGCTGCGCCCTCGCAAATATCCGTAGGATGTCCTTACATTTCGGGCGGGCGAAGACTAGTCCTAGTGAGTACCTTTCGGCGTGATACCGATCAGAATCGAAGGACAAGTCGGGCGTCGGGCCAAGGGGTCGGGGCCGGGAGTGGGCGAGCGCACGCGAAGGCGGATGGGGGAAGTCTTAGTATGAGACTGATACAGGTGTATGAGGGTATTCTGAGTCGATATTCTGATTGCCTAGTAACTACAACTACAGTGGGTTCATATACAAGTAACAGGCGTCTGGAAAATACTAATGGGGAGAAGGGCGGAACACGGTATTAACAATAAGCTTGACTAGGAACGGGAAGTTTATGATTAGTTCGGAGGCCGATGATAACCGAGAGCGGGATTACGATAAAAGGAAATGGTTCGAGGACTACAAATATAGATAGACATATGCGAAACATAAGATTGAACGGATCAACATAATAAAGGGGACGTATCAAAGTTTGACCAGACAATACGAGTTATTTGACGTGGGCGTAAATGGAGTTTGATCTTCGCGAAACATTCGTCAGCTTCGGGGCCGATGGTTTCTGAGAGGATGACTTGAAACGTTAACAAGTGGCGATAACCTCGGGGCCGATAGGGTTGCGACACGGTCGTAACAAGGTGCTGGGAAGGCCATGGGTGCTGTGGAGGCCATGTCGGGCACAGTTTCCTCGGCTGCTGCAGGGGTCTGGAATGTTATATGTACTGTTAGCTATCCAGTCAATCAACGGATTGTAGCAGGTAAGCCAGTTGTGTCCTAGGACCACTGAGCAACTTGAGTCTAACTGGGTCACATAGAAAGTGACCAATTGAGATGTTCCACACGGGAAGCAGATGGATAAATCACAAGCTTGGGTAACAACCAAATTACTTGTGCCATCAAAGAGGTGGAGACTGATGGGATTTATCGGGTAAGTTGACAGAATCTTTTTGCATGAATTTTGTATCTAAAAAACAATGAGTCGAGCTGGAATCTATAAGAGCTGAAAAAATGAATTTCAGAATCATATTAGACAAAAGTTTAACAAAAAAAGAATCAGAATGCGAAAGAGCAGATGCATTGAGGCAGGTAAACTCTTGAATGTGCGGAGAGGCAACGCAACCCCCAACCGGCACGGAGTCTGTGGGGTTGCTTACTCTTTTTTCGAGTCAGAAGCCGGTTTGTCCTTCAATGGGGTTTCCGTGGAGGCCTTGGCTGTTCAACCCTTTGCAGAATTTGCTTTTGCCAGTGGACATTCTGGGACACGATGACTGGGTTTCCTACACAAGAGACAGAGGTTAATGTCCATACAATGTTGTCTTTCCTGTGGGGTCAATTTGCCATCAGGTCTGAGTTTGCCTGTGAGGTCGGGTTTTCTGGCTTGCTTGCCGGACTGTTGACCCTTGTTGTTGACCTTGTTGTTGTTGTTGTTGTTGTTGTTAGAAGACTTTTTATCGTTCTTCTTGTCAGATTGCGTGGAGTTTTGGTTGCTGGTTGACGAGTTGTTGTTGTTGTTTTTATTGGCTGTGGACTTGTTCACTTTGTCCCCAGAGGTCTTGTGGGCAACTTCCATGTGATGTTCCCAATAACGTGTGTCCACATTTTGAGGTTTGAGGTGCATATGGGACAGGGTTTTTGGCTTACCATCTTCTCCTTTTGAGACTTCATCTTTAGGGTGGGATGGCAGACCGGCATAGAATTGGTGGCAGAGAGCGGGATTGCCCCACTGACAACGAGCTGCAAGATTATTGAATTGGACGATGTAGTCCATGATGCACTGCATGTCCTTCATTCAAAGATTTGTAAGGCTGTTCTCAGCTTCTCCAGTCGGGTCATATGGGCCAAAGTTGGTTTCAAGCTCCTCAACAAAAGCATCCCAATCTTCGAGCCAAAGTGGCTCTTCCTCAGAAAGTCCGCTAAAAGTCAGTTCGAACCATTTCAACACGGATCCCGACAAGTATGAAAGTGCATAGTTGACTTTTCAGGAGTCCGTGGAGAATGCAGTGGATCGATTGTGGAAATTGAAGTGACATTGCATGAGGAAAGTAGAGAGTTTGTTTGGGTTGGAATCTGTGAAGGGTTCTGGAGCATTGACTTTTGACTGCAGGGGTTCTGGATCACTCTTTTTGCCTTCTCCGAGCATATGATTCATCAACCTTTCTAAAGTGATTCCTAAATACTCAGAGGCGGGATCCAAAAGAGGCAGTCAATCATTGGATGGAGGATTTTCGACACCTTTGCCCTTGTCGGGGGCCATGGACTCGTCCTCATGCTTGGATTCATCCTGGTTTTCCAGGACTTCTTCGGTACAGGCTTCTTCCATGGCTCCTGACTGGTTCACAAGTGTCTGGCTGGTATACAAAGTTAATGGGGAATGAAGAGTTGACAGTCCAGGTAGTGATGCCTGTGCGTGTGCTTTTCTTCTTGGTGGCATATTGAAAACAATCTGCGAGCCTTAGTCAGAAAATACTGTTAGGGTACGTACATGGCAGGTTTCCGGAGAAACCCGGGGAATATCCAGTAGGACTTGGCTTCAGCTTATAGGCTACACCCTTGCGAGATCGTGTTGTCCAATTTCAGACAGGCGGACGGGAATCCCAGGGAGTCCGGGCAGGGTTCGTGGGTTGAGAGGTCGTGAGTCGAGATAAATAAGAGAGATAGATGCGCTGGAGCCCGTGGGCTGCAACTAGTGTGAGTGGTGTGATTCAAGTAGGAGTTTAAAGCAGAAAATGTATTAGATTACTGGGGGGAATCTAAGCCGATTTTCTGACTGGATTGTATGTACAACATCTGCCAGGCTAAATAGACTGTGGAATTAATGACATACCAAATCCAGTAATAATGAAACAAAACTAGCAAAACATGAAACGGGAATAGTAAACACCAATTTTGGTGTTAGGAATGGGATGGAATGGGAGCGGAGTCCGAATCGTGACAAACCATAAACCATAATGGGAAATGGAGCAGGAGCGGAGTCCGAATCATGACAGGTCATTTGACTAAAACGGGAACGGGGCTCTGTTAGAGGGATAACAGGTTTTCCGAGCGGGGTCTGGTGACTGATGTGTGGGATGAGGTCAGATATAGACAGGGACGGAGTCTGGTGGGTATTCTGGTGACTGAAACACAACATAATGAAGTCAAATGTAGACAAGTCTGAACTATGGCATCCAGTGGGAATTCCAGTAAACTGACAATGGGTGTGTATAGGGCACGGGTGCATATAAGTTAGTGCCCGGAGTCCAGCAGGAATTCCGGTCGTAACACCAAACTCCTATACTTAATTATTTAATACAGAATAATTAATTCATTATTGATAGGAAATCCTTTTGGTTATTTTTTAAATCCAAATCACATCAATCCATCTATATTCAAGTCCCAAGCCCCACCTTACACTATTCCTGATGATATTGTTTCCAAGCCATCAAAGCCCAATATTACCATTGCTACACTCTCAGTTCTATTATCAAAATTTGAGCAATTATCACCATCTCCCAACTTCATGTCTAGGATCCATCTCAAGCCTCTACAATCATCCATTGACCAATGGAAAATAGAAAAGTTCAAACATCCAAAGTTTGGAAAGTGTTGCAAGCAAGGCAAGGTGATCCTTCCAAAACTTCAGCCAGTCCCTCACACTTTAAAGTTCCTCCTAGAGTATAATACAGACACAGCCAAGAAATTTTGCAAAAATATTCATACATATATGTAATAATCCATTTGCATTTACATCACTTGGTGTCAATTTGGATGAGTCTCTCTTACAAGGTGGTGGCAGCTTATATGTCATGGTGAATTGTATCACTGGCATGGATCCTTGATTTCTTACAGGGATGGTGTATCATGTAGTTATGCTCAGGTACACATCCATTATTCTGCATTGGTGTGGGAGGATGCACTGAGGCAGGCATTGCAAAGAAGGCAGAATCACAGGGCAAGCCAAAATTGTTAGGATACACACACAGGGCAGGTCTCCAGAGAAACCCACAGGATATCCGGTAGGACTTGGCTTCAGCTTATAGGCTGCACCCTCGCTAGATCGTGTCGTCCAATTTCAGATGGGCAGACGGGAATCCCGGGGAGTCTGGGCAGGGGTCGTGGTCAAGAGGTGGTAGGTCGGAGGTCGTGGGTCGAGAGGTCGTGAGTGGTTAAAGAGATAGATGTGCCAGAGCCTGTGGGCTCCGACTAGTGCGAGCAGTGTAATTCAAGTAGGGATTAGAGTGGGAAAATGTATTAGATTACTGGGGGGAATCTAAGCCGATTTTCTGACTGGATTGTATGTACAACATCTGCCAGTTTAAATAGACCATGGAGTAAATGTCATACCGAATCCAGTAATAATGAAATGAAACGAGCAAAACATAAAACGGGAAATGTAAACACCAAATTGGTGTTAGGAATGGGATGGAATGGAGTGGAGTCTGAATCGTGACAAAGCATAACCCATAATGGGAAATGGAGTGGGAGCGGAGTCCTAAATTGTGACAGGTCATAAACCATATCAGGAAATGGAGCAGGAGCGGAGTCTGAATCGTGACAGGTCATTTGACTAAAACGGGAATGGGGCTCTGTTAGAGAGATGATGGGTTTTCTGAGTGGGGTCCAGTGACTGACACGCGGGACAAGGTCAGAAATAGACAGAATGGAGTCTGGTGGGTTTTCCGGTGACTGAAACACAACGTAACGGAGACGAATGTAGACAAGGCTGACGTACGGAGTCCGGTGGGAATTCCAGTAAACTGATAATGGGTGCGTGTAGGGCACGGGTGTGTATAAGTTGGTGCCCAGAGTCCGGCGGGAAGTCCGGTCGTAACAAAAATCTAGAAAACCAAACTTTTTGTGACCTGCAGGATATGATGGAGCAATACAGTAATCCCTTTATAAAGCTCTATCACCAAGCACCTGAGAAGTTGAGGACACAGCCAGAGACTCCAAGGTTACATGTCAGACTAAGCTACAAGGCTTTAAATGATCCATGCCAGTACAACCTTCCAACTAGCTATGACCTTGCAATAATTTTGCCTGGAGAGGGTGATACAGGTCATGAGGATCCTTGAGACATTATTGTTTAGGATCATTTTAGCATGTCATGAAATACAGGCCATATATTCACCCCTTCATTATGTCATGCTTTTTCACAGGGATGAGCATGGTTGGTCATATGACATACCCTATGCAAATAGAAATTGGCAGTCCCAAGCTGGACAGTAGGATGAAGAAGTTGAAGATGAAGATAAAAGTTGTAAAGTGACCCAGTGTGAATACTATGCCTATTGCCAATTTACTAGAGTAAATGAAGCCAAACTATTTTTTATGCACAAAAGCTCTTCTAGCAGTATTGTCACAACTGTCACAGTCACAACATTGTCACAAAATATTCAAGGTAACTTTTGACAACCCTTCAACTCATCTTTGACACATTGATTTATCTTCAACAAAACTCTGACTCGACATTCTATTTGACATCTTCGACACCCTTGAATTTATTCAATGAACATTTGACTTACATTTGACTTGTCTCATTTTGATGTCATACGTGATTTCATTCATAGGTCATAGTTTAATCATAGTTTAACAAAGAAAGACATAAAAGGACAATCAGAAGAGCAAAGGACCTCAGTCAGAAAATCTCTCCATTGTATATTAGTTATCTGTATTATTAATCTACCTCTTGATCTTATCTTATGTGATCATCGAAACTCTTTGACATTATCATCTGTGAGCCTTTGCAACTGGCATTAGCCTCTCACTTCATTGACAGGGTGAATCTATACTTTGTCGAATGAGGCTTCTGTATTCAGTTTAGTAAAATATATTACAATTATTATTCAACTTAATTGAAGGAAATTCAATTTATGTCAAGTATATTGTCAATGACCAGGAAGTGACAGAACAGAGAGGTTGGCATTTAAGGAGAAAAACCAAACAGGATTATGTGCAGGACTGTTAGGATACACACACAGGGCAGGTCTCCAGAGAAACCCGCGGGATATCCAGTAGGACTTGGCTTCAGCTTATAGGCTGTGCCCTCGCTAGATCGTGTTGTCCAATTTCAAACAGGTGGACGGGAATCCCAGGGAGCCCAGGCAGGGTTCGTGGGTCATAGGTCGGAGGTCGTGGGTCGTGAGTCGAGATAGTCGAGAGAGATAGATGCACCAGAGCCCATGGGCTCCGACTAGTGAGAGCGATGTGAATCAAGCAAGGGTTTAGAGTGGATAATGGATTAGATTACTGGGGGGAATCTAAGCTAATTTTCTGACTGGATTGTATGTACAACATCTGCCAGTTTAAATAGACCATGGAGTGAATGTCATACCGAATCCAGTAATTATGAAACAAAATGAGCAAAACATAAAACAGGAATAGTAAACACCAAATTGGTGTTCGGAATGGGACAGAACGGAGCAGAGTCCAAATCGTGACAAAGCATAACCCATAACGGGAAATGGAGCAGGAGCGGAGTCCTAAATTGTGACAGGTCATTTGACTAAAATGGGAACAGGGCTCAGTTAGAGCGGTGATGGGATTCTGAGCGGGGTCCGGTGACTGATGTGTGGGACGAAGATGGACATAGACAGAGACGGAGTCCAGGGGAACTCCGGTGACTGATATGTGTCGTAATGAGGTCGAACGTAACAAGTCTTGACATATGGAGTCCGGGTGGGAAATCCTATAAACAGACGATTGGTGCGTGTAGGGCGTGGGGGCGTACGGGTTAGTGCCCAGAGTCCAGCGGGATTGTCCGGTTGTTACAAGGACTCTACAACCAGGCCATTGATAGATTTACAAATGAAGATGCTAATATGGATCCTAACAGTATTGGTCAGAAGATGATACTACCTGCTTCTTTTACAGACAATTCAAGGGATATGAGGCAAATTCTTCATAATTGATGTGCAATTGCTCACAAGTATGGCATACCTCAATTCCATCCCACAAGCCATGACATACTGTACATAGAGTTACCCAATGGAGCGAAGGAGGCTGGAAAGGTAGGACAACTGGAAAGGACATTATACGGCACAATGGACAGTGCTAACAACTGGTGGGGGATGCTGGACAGAGAAATGGGTGAATTAGGATATTACCATTCAAAGGCTGATCCATCCATACAATCCCAACATGTGAATGGCAACACAACTATAATGAGTACTTACACCAACAACACAACTGGAATTTCATCATCTGTAGAAGAAGCAAAATGGGCCAAGGAAGAACTAGGATGGACTTACAGGGCAAAGGATCTGGGGGATGCCAACTTAGTCCTAGGAATCTGAATTGACAGAGATAGGAAGCAAGGAACAATTATAATATCACAATGTGCATACCTTGAACATATTCTTGAACATTTTGGCATGATAGATTTGAACTCCCACACCACACCACTACCATCAGGCTTGGCAGTGAATAAGGAGCAGGCAACTCAGACAGTGGAGGACTGTGTTTTCATTGTGGATAAGCCATACCGTGAGTTGCTGGGATCTATTATGTATGCACAGATTGCAACACATCTGGATCTCTCATATGCTGTCACCACACTCAGTAAGTTTGCCTCAAACCCAGGAAGAGCTCAGTGGAATGCTTTGACACATGCCCTACATTACACTAAGGGGACACTCCACTATGGCATTATCTATGGGGGTTTGTATAGGGATGTTATGCCAGTTGGGTATGTCAACACTGACTATGCAGGGGACACTGACACACACTGATCCTGTTCCAGGTATGTTTTTATTCAGGCAGGTAGACCTACTGCTTGGGGAGCAAAATACCAGCCAACAGTAGCATTATCCACAACAGAATCAGAATACATGGCACTTACATGAGGTATAAAACAGCTCTTGTGGATGTATGCAGTGATGGACAAAGTTGGGTTCCTGCAGTCATGGCCAGCTATATTGCACAATGACAACTCAGGAGCAGTTCTTCTAACCAAGAACACTAAGAATAATGCATGCATTAAACACATTGAGATATGATATCACTACATATGGGAGTGGGGCAAGGAGGGGGACATTGAAGTACACCAAATTGCATCTGCCAATAATCTAGCCAACATGTTCACCAAACCATTGGCCAAAGCTATCTTTCACAAACAATGCATCATGTGGCAACTCTGCAAGAGTGCACCAAGCCAGGGAGTGTGTTGAATTTAGGCTCACACACTCCACATTACCAAGCCTAGATGGCTACACCACACCATACCCAGTGTTACCACGCCATACATGGCTACACCAAGCTGCATCATTCTGCCCAATATACCATATCTTACTACCATCATCTCCACATAATGTAGTCATTTACTATTTAGTCTCAGATACTCAAGATTCATACCTCACCCAAGTCACTACTTTGTGTCAACTGAGGTACATTATTACTACTATTCATTGTTTCACACTTACTTGCCTAATGGAACATAGCATATTTGTTACAGGTAGTAAATATAGTCGAGTCACTACTTTGTGTCAACTGAGCATATTTGTTACATCCTGTTACGACCGTGTCGCAACCCTATCGGCCCCGAGGTTATCGCCACTTGTCAACGTTTCAAGTCATCCTCTCGGAAACCATCGGCCCCGAAGCTGACGAATGTTTCGCGAAGATCAAACTCCATTTACGCCCACGTCAAATAACTCGTATTGTCTGGTCAAACTTTGATACGTCCCCTTTATTATGTTGATCCGTTCAATCTTATGTTTCGCATATGTCTATCTATATTTGTAGTCCTCGAACCATTTCCTTTTATCGTAATCCCGCTCTCGGTTATCATCGGCCTCCGAACTAATCATAAACTTCCCGTTCCTAGTCAAGCTTATTGTTAATACCGTGTTCCGCCCTTCTCCCCATTAGTATTTTCCAGACGCCTGTTACTTGTACATGAACCCGCTGTAGTTGTAGTTACTAGGCAATCAGAATATCGACTCAGAATACCCTCATACACCTGTATCAGTCTCATACTAAGACTTCCCCCATCCGCCTTCGCATGCGCTCGCCCACTCCCGGCCCCGACCCCTTGGCCCGACGCCCGACTTGTCCTTCGATTCCGATCAGTATCACGCCGAAAGGTACTCACTAGGACTAGTCTTCGCCTGCCCGAAATTTAAGGACATCCTACGGATATTTGCGAGGGCGCAGCCCATAAGCTGAAGCCAAGTCCTTCCGATCGGTCCCTGTCGGCCACCGACATTAGTCAGTTTCCAGTTCTTAACACACCTGCAGTCTCAAGGACTCCTGTGATCCCTAGGGCACCCATGGCTTCCCGAGAACCCATGGCACCTCCGTCTATTTCTCTGATTAATGCTGCAGCTTTTATTAGGGCTACAAAAATGGATGGGTCCCAGGCATTCACTATCAACTTAAAAATTGATGAAGCAACTGGATTTTTTTCAACTCCAGTATCTGCATCTGAGCAAGCTGCTGACCTAGAAGGCATCCTGGAGAAATATCATGACTTCGCGGATGTTTTTAGCAAGTGTAAAGCTGACCAGCTTCCGCCCCACAGAGAATATGACTTAAAAATCGATCTTGAAGACAGTGCCCAGCCACCCCTAGGACATATTTATCCGCTCTCATCCACGGAACCTTCCACAATCTGTGATTTCCTGGATGAACATTTGTCCATAGGTTTTATCTGACCCTCAACGTCTCCTTTTGGAGCACCTGTTCTGTTTGTCAGAAAGAAGGATGGATCCCTTAGACTATGTGTTGATTTTAGAGGACTCAATGCTGTCACCAAAAAGGATAAGTATCCACTCCCACTTATATCTGATCTGCTCGATGCTCTGTGGAATGCCCAGATTTACACCAAAATAGATCTCAAACACACCTATCATTTGGTCTGGATTGCTGCGGGCAACAAATGGAAAACCACTTTTAGAACCTGCTATGGGGCCTTTGAGTGGTTGGTGATGCCCTTTGGACTCACCAATGCTCCGTCTGTTTTTCAGTGTTTTATCAATGACATTTTCTCCGACATACTCGATGTATGTGTTATTGTTTACTTGGACGACATTCTTATCTACTCTGAGAATCCTGCGGAACATGACAAACAAGTCCGTAAGGTTCTCTGGAGACTCAGACAACATGGTTTATTCGCGAATGGTAAAAAATGTACTTTTGACACAGACTCCATGGAAAACCTGGGTTTCATCATGAGACCTGACAGACTCTCCATGGATGAAATTAAAGTACAAGTCATCAAAGATTGGCCTGAACCCCGAAAAGTTAAAGATATACAATCCTTCCTCGGCTTTGCCAATTTTTATAGATGGTTTATCTGTGGATATTCCGACATCACAGTTCCCCTTACCCATCTTATGTGTAAGGATACTCTGTGGAATTTTAATGATAAGTGTCAAAAAGCTTTCAATCTTTTAAAAAATTCTTTTTCTTCAGCTCCTATCCTGTCGCATTGGAAACTGGACTTCCTGCTCAGTGTTGAAATGGATGCCTCATACTATGCACTTGGAGCCATTCTGTCTATCCAGGACTCTGACGGAGAAGTCCACCCAGTGGCCTTTCTGTCCTGGACTTTTACCAGAGCAGAGCTCAACTATGACGTTCATGATAAGGAACTCCTGGCAATTCTTTCAGCTTTCAAAGTGTGGTAACACTACTTGGAAGGCTCAGGAACTCCGATTGACATTGTAACAAATCCCAAAAACCTGGAATACTTTTCTACCACAAAACGTTTGACCCGTCGGCAGGCCCACTGGTCTGAATATCTATCTGCTTTCAATATGATTATCCACTTTTGACCCAGCCATCTCAGCGGCAAACCCGACACTTTAACTAGATGATGGGATGTCTATCCTAAAGAGGGGAGCAACAACTATGCCATGGTAAACCCGCACAACCTGAAACCTATCTTCACAAACCAGCAACTTACCGCATCAGTCTGCACAACTTTCCATTGTCTGTGGAATTATCATTATGGATATTGAGAAGCTACATCAAGATATTCTATTGGCAATTCTGCTAGACCTGATTACTAAAACACACCTTGACAATCCTGTGGACCCTGATCCACCCTGGTGGTCTCTTGATCAGCATGGTTTCATTAGACTTGACGATCAGATCTATGTACTGGACTCCGACGGCCTCTGCCTCAGGATCTTTCAATAAAAACATGATCACCCACTTTCAGGACACTTCGGGTACAACAAAACTCTATCATTAATAAGAAGAGAATATACTTGGCCTGGAATTTGTGGATTTGTTAAGCACTATTGTAAATCTTGCACTACTTGTTCCCACTCAAAATCTCAGTGACACAAGCCATACGGCCTTTTGAAACACTTTATTGCAGTCTGGAGTTCCTCATGGAGCTCATGGAGGTCCATGGTGAACTATTGAGTACAAGCAGAGGTGAAATTTCATTCTGGATGTACTGTAATATTTGGATTATATCCTTTATTTGCAAAGAATGGGGAAATGCCAGTAGTGGCCGAGGGTGCATTGTTGTAAGCAAATTCTACAAGTGGTAACAAGGATTTCCAATTGTCCTGTTGGTAATTGCAATATATGCAGAGATATTGTTCCAATGTCTGATTGACGCATTCAGTTTGTCCGTCACCTTCCGGGTGATGTCTGGACGTGAAATGTAATTTCATGTCCAAGGATTTCCTGAGGGATCTAAAGAAGTGAGATATGAACTCTAATCCTCGATCAGAAGTTATGTGGGATGGAACTCCGTGCTTGGAAAATATGTGGATAATAAAAAGTTCCGCTAACTGCACGGATGTAATTGTATCATAAGTAGGGATGAATATACCTTGTTTGAGAATCTGTCAACAACAACTAGAATGGTGGAAAAGCCTTCAGAGGCTGGTAGGTGTTCAATGAAATCCATAGAGATAGACCAAGAGCAATATCAACTTTCAGTGGACAAACACTGGTCAAGTGGGTGGGTTACAAGGGCACTGATGAAGAAACCTCATGGATTTTGGCCACGGAACTTGGTAATGCCATGGATCTCGTTACTGACTTTCATACAGCTTACCCACTCAAACCTGGACCACTATCATCTCTCTGACCGCACTCCACGGACCCCATGTTATGTTTGGACTCATTTTCATTATTCCCTGTCACCCTATGTCTCTCTTTGCTTTTACAGGTTCTGACATGTTTTTCAAGTCCTTAAGTGGATTCTCCACAGACTTTGATTTCTATGTTTTTCACGCTTTACTTTTATTTTCAAAAAAATATTAAACTTCTTTTATTTTATTTCAATCTACATTTATGGGGCTATGTTTTTGCCCAACCTCAGCCATCTCCTGAGGAAGCTCCACTACCTCCACAGGCACCCCATCCTCATCCGACCCAGTGTTCTTGGAACTCCTGGCTTGCGGCTCCTCATATAATATCTGCCGAACTCTGCAAGGAATTTCCAAAACTCTGAGCGGAGTCCATGGCACTCATTCACCACTACAATTAGGACTTTGTTGCTTTTTCAGAGCAACTCATTCTGGGCTTCTATGCCCTCGGCGATCCATCCCAACACATCATCCAACCCGGATATCCCATCTGTCCCACTAACATCCCACGCCCCGGACCTTGTGGGTTGCTTGTGGACAAGCGAGCACCTCGCCTTGAGGTGCACGCACTGGTAGCACCCCAGTCCCTGCCCAGACTTCCGATTGCACTCCGTGTTCCGGTCATTGCAACCAGAACACTGTGGATCATTCCACATCGGTAGGCAGACTGGTGCTGCTTTCCTTGCTTTCTGTTGGTCTTGGTCAGCTTTCCCCAGATATCCCACAGACCCGAGACTTACCTTCTGGGGGCTCTCCAGCTCCCCCTTGGACTCCGACTCCACCTCTGTCACTTTGCACTGAAAATACAAGTCAGTTGAAATTCAACAAATTGAACATTGGGACTTACCTTTCCCACAGCAACCACGGCCCTGTCTGCAGCCACCCGGGCTTTTTCCGCGGCCACCCACGCAGCCTCCTCCTCATCTCTCTTCCTCTGCCTCTCCGCCTCTTCCTCTGTGGCCAAGGCTGCCTGGTATTCCCTGTCAAGGGCTTCCTCCACCTCCCTCGCCTCCTTTTCCACTTCTTCACATTGTTGGTGCTGTTCCTCTCACTGCGCCAGTATTTGGGCCATGCTGAGCGGCACCTGATATGGAGTGCCTGTGGAGGGCCTGGCAGTCGGCATGGGTCTTCTTGGCATAGGCTTTGGACCCATTTTGTTGAAGATGGGGGTAATAAAGAAGAGGAAATTTTCATTTTTTCAAAATTTTATATAGGTTCATCGCATCTGAACCTTACCTTCCAGATCACATGACTCTTTGACACATATGTGTAACTGACATGACTTTTGACACATGCGTGTAGCCGACAAGAACCTTATCAAGGTCTAGAGCCTCTTTGGGACTTCGGCATAAAGGGAGGGTACTGTTATGACTGGAATTCCTGCCATACTCCAGCACTAACTTATACACACCAATTGCCAGTTTACTGGAATTCCTGCCAGACTTCATACATCAGACTTGTCTATGTTCAAACTCATTACATTGTGTATCAGTCACCGGAATACCCACTGGACTCCATCCCTGTCTATGTCCGACCTCATCCCACGCATCAGTCACCCGACCCCACTCGGAAAACCCATCATCCCTCTAACAGAGCCCCATTCCCGTTTTAGTCAAATGACCTGTCATGATTTGGACTCCACTCCCGCTCCATTTCCCATTATGGTTTATGATTTGTCATGATTCGGACTCCACTCTGTTCTGTCCCATTCCTAACACCAAATTTGGTGTTTACTATTCTCATTTTATGTTTTGCTAGTTTCGTTTCATTATTACTGGATTTGGTATGTCATTCATTCCACGGTCTATATAGTCTGGCAGATGTTGTACACACAATCCAGTCAGAAAATCGGCTTAGATTCCCCCCAGTAATCTAATACATTTCCCGCTCTAAACTCCTACTTGAATCACACCGCTCATGCTAGTCAGAGCCCATGGGCTCCGGCACATCTATCTCTCTGACCTATCTCGACTCACAACCTCTCGACCCATGACCTCTGACCTATGACCCCTCAACCCACGAACCCCACCTGGACTCCCCAGGATTCCCGTCCACCTGTCTGAAATTGGACAACACGATCTCGCAAGGGGGCAGCCTATAAGCTGAAGCCAAGTCCTACTGGATATTCCACGGGTTTCTCCAAAAACCTACCATGTATGTACCCTAACACATATATTCAAGTAAACTCTTGACTTCAGGGCTGCCACTGATTAATATCAAATACTTAAATTATTTTACCTTGCAGTGAATTGAGTATTTTCACATTTTGATAGAGCACTGGACTCCTTTTTCAGAAGATAGTATTAAAATAAGGCTAATACATCACAGAATCCCATCAAAGGACAAACCAGCTTCTGATCCAGAAAAAGAGTGAGCAACCCTGTGGACTATGTGCGGGTTGGGGGTTGCATTTCCTCTCTGTGCATTCATGAGTTTACTTGTCTTAACACATCCACTCTTTTGAACTCTGACTCATTTTTTATTAAACTTATGTCTGATATGATCCCAAAATTCTTTTTTTCAGCACTCATAGATTCCAGCTCAACTCATTGCTTTATAGATACAAAATTCATGCAAAAAAATCTGTTGTCAACTTACCTGATAAATCCAGTCAGACTCTGAGTTTTCAATGGCACAAGCAATTCAGTTATTACCCAAGCTTGTGACCTATCTATCTGGTTCCTGTGTGGAACATCCCAGTTGGTCACTTTCTATGTGACCCAGTTAGACTCAAGTTGCTCAGTTGTCCTAGGACATAACTGGCTTATCTGACACAAGCCATTGATTGACTGGGTATCAAGCAGTATAACTTTCTGGACACCTGTGGTGCCTGAGATAACTGTATCTGACATGGCCTCCACAGCATCTATGCGTAAGGGTGACTCCCTAGTTCATACAAACCAGGACACAAGGGCTCAGGTGTGAGACTAGTAGAGGGGATCCAAAAATAAATCTATTATTGCATATTAACACCATATCATACAACTCACCTAGGAGGATAACCCAAAACTTTAAAAGTTATTTGTCCACTAAAGTATATATATTTATATTGTTTATTGTAGAATTAATATTTAATCAAATTCAGTTTATCAGGTGATACTCTGGAGAATAAGGAAATATTAATATTTATCTTGTATCTGACAAAGTTAGTCAAACAAACATATATAGATTATCCTTTTGGGGATAAATTCCACAACATGGATTGGTTGGCCAGATAGTTCTGGTTAACTTTCTAAACCAAATAAATTTAAATTATATGAACTATATTTGAAAGTTTGCATAATATACAAGAGAATCCATCTTATCCCAAAGATTAAGTCATAACCCGAGTAATTTTGGTTAACTATAATGTTTGTGGACATTTTAAAAGTCATGGAGATACTAGAGAATGTATTTTATCCCAAAGATTAGGTAACAACCCAGATAATCTTGTATAACCATGACATTTGTGCATATTTTAAGGAGTGTACAAGTCTTAAAGATGAAGTTTTGGGTTAATGAAATATAAATCCCTAAAACATGTAGTCATAGCCAGAAGAAATAGTCTCACTTAAAAATATGAGGAGTTTTTCATAAAGTTTTGTGTATTCAATGAATTGTGACTATCCTCCCTAGTAGAGGGGATCCAAACATAACAGATCTACGGAGTCCTCTACTAGTTACAGGCTTAAATAGAAAGAGATGGAACATATCACTGGTCAGGGGAGACCGACCAGACATGGCCCAAGTCCCTTACGGCCTTGGATGTCCAATCCAGTCTCAAAGTAACATCAGTGGAGTTGAATGAAGTGCAACTAGTCGCAGATGAAACCCGACTGTTGAACTGTGGTCAAGACAGCTGGAGATGGAGTTGAATGAAGTTCAACTAGTCATGGATTGTTCAATGGTCAAAACAGCTGGCTGAAAAGGAAGGTGGAGATGTCCCCTTACATTACCCCCCCTCTAAGGTGTGGCATCTCGATACACCATGAGGGGCTGCAAAGGCCAGATTGAAGCCATCACATTGGCAGGGTGGACAATAATCGAACAGTGGTATTGTGCTGTCCTGGTGTCAGGGGGCCTGTAGGGGTGATAGCTCCAGGTAGCATTGGTGGAAGGTGGTGACCAATTTCAGAGCAAAGATGTTGGTTGCTGGCTCCCAGCTATCATGTTCTGTGCCGAACCCTCACCAATTGATGAGATACTTGATTCACCCATACTTTAACCTGCTTGAGCACTTCCTCCACTTTGTATTCAACTTCACCTTCCACCACAATTGGGTCTGGAGGGGGCTCTATGCGATATCCTAAAATCAGATCGGTAACTGTGGGTGTCAGTTTCATGACATTGAACACAGGGTGAAGCCTGCTCATCGACTTGGGTAGGTCCAGACGATATGTGATCTGAAGGGTCCAAGTTGCAGGTGCAAAAGCTTCTTGGATGGTCAGTTGGTGCAAATATCACTCACATCAAGGACCATCCGATCATCTACCTCAAAGACCGGCATGGGAGTTTGACGGTGGTTGTAGTACCTCGCCATTTCATCTTTAGCCTTCATGAGTGCAGCCTTAGCCTCCTCAAGGATGGTGGACATATGATCGTGGAACTTGTTTGCCAATTTGACTTTCTCAGAGTGGAGGTTCGGTTCAAAACCCATGTGTGGGTTGCAAACATGATCAAGCATGAAGGGCATACATTGGGTAGAGGAGTGGATGTGGTTGTTGTACTGGAATTCCATGAGTGGCAGAAGGTTGGCCCAATCGGACTGATGTCAATTTACAAATATGTGCAGGTAGGTCTCAAGTTTCTGGTTGACCCACTTGGTCTGTCCATTGGACTGGGGGTGGTAGGCTGTCTAATAGAATGGTTGGATGCCAAGAAGCTTGTACAATTCCCGAGTGAACTGACTTGCAAATTGGGGTCCACAATCAGAAAGGACGTGTTGAGGTAGCCCGTGGTGTTTCCATACACCTTTGAAAAGGATCCTGGCTGCCCCCATAGAGTCAATGGTCTTATGTGTGGGTAAGAAGTGGCCCCATTTCATCAAGAGATCGATGACTACCATGATGGAGTCGTATCCCTGAGACTCTGGTAAGTCAACTATGAAGTTGATGCTTGCCATCTGCCAGTGATCTGTTGGGGTGGGACTCGGCTGAAGCTCTCCAATTGGGAGTCATAATTGGAATTTGGTGTGCATGCATATGTTGCATGACCTTGTATATTGTCCCACGTAATAAGATATGCCTGGCCACAAAAAGTTCCAGCTCACAAGTTCCAATGTCTTCCAATGACTGGTGTGGCCCCTGATTCTGGAATCATGGTGTTGTTCGATGATCCTTTGTCTCAGCTCAGGGTCTGTTGGAACATAGATCTTACCACAAGGCATCACCAACCCATCCTCCTCTGACCACTCCACTGACTGAATCAAACACCCTTTTGATTTGCAAAGTTCTTTTACCACTTTCATGACCAATTCTTCTTGCTCACCATTCTGGTTTCCCTGATGAATCGCCATGAGGAATTCTCATTCTGGCCCACTGATGGAGACACCTTCTAAGGCCCGAACCACCAGCACCTCCAGTTTGAGTAAGATGAGGTTGGATTTGTCTCCCTCCCTTGAGCCATGGTCTGACCAATGGGATAGCATATCAGGTTTACCCATTGACTGACCCTGTCAATGGTGCAGTTTGAAATTGAAGCATGCTAGAAACAATGACCATCGTGCTTGCCTGTGATTGAGCTTCTTCAATGACATGAAATACTCCAAGTTTTTGTGGTCTGTCCAGACCTCCACTGGAAATTACACTCCTTTGAGGAAATGTCTCCAGTCTTTGAAAGTGTGGATTACCATGAGCATCTCCTTGTTGTGTATCTCGTAGTTGTGTTCAACTGGTGACAGACTCTTTGAATAGAAGGCAATTGGATGCCACTTCAGGTCATTGTATTGCTGCAACAAAACTGCTCCCATGGCATAGTCAGATACATCCACCTCTACTTGGAAGGGTTTAGTGTCGTCCAGTGTCATCAGGGTCGGTGCATTCATTGTGAGGTCCTTCAGAAGTAGAAAGGCCACATTTTCCACTGCTGACCATTTCCATGAGGTCTCCTTCCAAGTCAGGTCAAACAGCAGTCAGGCATGGTGGGAGAAGTTGTGAATGAATCTTCAATAGAAATTTACGAATCCCAGGAAGGCTTGTACCTCTTTCCGATTTGTTAGGACAGGCCATTCGTGTACACCAGCTACCTTAACTGGATCCATCTCCACTCGGTTCTCCAAGATGATCAGACCAAGGTATTCAACTTTCATCTTCTCGAAATTGCACTTCTCTGGCTTCAGGTACAGCTTATGTGTGCGGAGGTGATCTACAGTAGCTCAAAAAATCATTCCAATGTTTTGCTGTTTTGGAAAGATTGATTCACAATACACATACCAGACATCAGAAAATTCTTAACATATTACCCCATATAGTATAGCATATTAGCTTTAAATGGATGCTTATATTATGTAATTTGAAGCCAAAATGGTGGAATAATAAATGAAACAAAATAATCACTCATTGGGATGATTTTTTTGACCCTATATTATTTTAACAGAAAAGCCACTATTTCAGTAAAAATATAAGTCTAAACCAATTGTAATAATAATGAACATGTCATGTGACTTTGTTTACATCTGTTTGACATGTTGACAGTTGGTTCACCCACTTCTTAGCTTTTACCATTACTCTGAAAGCTATTTCTGCTACTCAGCACTTTAATATTACTGTATCTCTCTTCTTCCAGAAGGGTCTTCCTATCCTCAAATCCAGACTAACACTGACTCAGAAAGGGATACAATAAGTGTGATCAAGGTTGAAGTACTTTTGGATAAAGAAAACACCCTAGCTGGCCATCCTTCCAAGCTTATTGCTCAACAACAAATAGTCAATTGTCCATCAAATCAGCTCTGGAAAATCTTGACAATGCTGTTCATTTTAGCCTACCCAATTAATTAATTCTACTATCCCCAACTCTGTCACTCCCCAAACAGTCAGGAATGTACTCAAGAACAATGGTTTTTACTCTGCAACAAAGAAGAAAGTACCCATGTTGAAGAAGACTCATTATCAGA
>WHVD01000320.1:0-48401 GCA_015178975.1 Hysterangium stoloniferum | reverse complement strand
ATCGGAAACTTAACCATCTCACTGTTCCAGACGAATTCCCTTTACCACGTCAATCGGAGATTATGCAAGCGCTGTCAGGGTCAAATGTTCTTTCTTCTTTCGATGTGCTGGCTGGGTTTACTCAATTAGAAATGTTGGAGGACGATAAGCCCAAAACAGCCTTTAGATCCCATAGAGGGCTGTGGCAATTTAAAAGGATGCCATTTGGGCTCAGAAACGGCCCCTCTACATTTCAGCGTGTCATGCAAACAGTTCTAGCACCCTACTTGTGGATTTTTTGTTTAGTCTACATCGATGACATAGTCATATTCTCTAAGAACTGGGATGATCATTTGCTTCACCTAAATCAGGTGCTTGGCGCTATCGCTTCGGCCGGTATCACTCTCTCTCCCAAGAAATGTTTTATTGGATATAATTTGATATTGTTATTGGGTCATAAAGTATCTAGGCTGGGTTTTTCAACCCACCAAGAAAAACGTTCGTGCTATATTGGAATTGGCCCACCCCACTAAGGTTTCTGATCTACAACGGTTCCTTGGAATGGTCCTTTACTTTTCAGCATATATACCATTTCTATTCATGGATGGTGTCCCCTTTATTCTCGCTCCTAAAAAAGGGAACACCTTGGACGTGGACTGCTGAACATGTCCGAGCTTATGAGGATGTTAAAACCGCATTAGGATCAGCTCCAGTGTTGGGACATCCAGTTAGTGGGATGCCCTACCGATTGTATACGGACGCTTCGGATTTTGCCTTGGGTTGTTGCCTCCAACAAGTCCAGAAGATGGCTTTAGGAGATTTAGTGGACACTAAAATCTATGCCCAAGCCAAATTGGCTTTTGACCGTGCGCAGAACGTGCCATCCTTTGTTCATCGGTACAAAACCAAACAGCCCGAGATTGAGTGGTCGGATTCGTGGGGATCCACTTTTGAGGCGACCGAAGTTACTGTTGAACGAGTCATTGCATATTGGAGTCGCACGCTGAAAAGCGCGGAGCGTAACTATTCTGCTACTGAACGGGAAGCATTAGCAGCAAAGGAGGGACTGGTCCACTTTCAACCTTTCATTGAAGGTGAACATGTCCTGCTCATTACGGACCATGCAGCTCTGCAATGGGCTAGATCTTACGAGAACACTAATCGTCGACTAGCTGCATGGGGGCGATATACGCTGCATTTCCAGGTCTCGAGATTTTGCATCGAGCAGGGAGAGTTCACAGCAACGTGGATCCACTGTCCAGACTCCCTCGGGTACCAGCCTTCGTGAGCCCTATTAGAGATGATTTGCAGGCTATCACCTCGACTTCTCTGGACAAGAATACTGAGGAAAAACTATGGAAAGACGAACCCGCTAAGAAAGCGGTCTTCTCTACCATACTCGATTCTATGGAGCCTTTCGGAGTAACTCAAAAGGTCCGACGGTCAGAATGGGATACTCATAACGCAATAAGGAACGACCAGGAAGACGAGTCCGACTTCACATTGCGTCATCCTCAGCTACTAATCAGCATCGAGGAGGGAGTATATAAAGAAATTTCTAGAGGGTTATTCAAAGGACCCGGTTTTCAGGAATCTCTACGCTTTAGATACCCCTTCACCCAACGCGGTTGTTACTCCTTCCCACTACTTCGTGGGAGCAAACCGACTCCTGTACTTTCGCGACTCGGACTGGAAAAGTCGAGTCTGTGTACCCAGAACCATGATTAACTCGATTCTAAGGTTGGTGCATGATAACCCTTTTGAGGGAGCACACGCCGGAGGCCAGCGGTTGTTCAACCTGATGAAAGACCAGTTCTTTTGGCCGAGAATGCTACAAGATTGCGTGTTGTACGTGCGTACCTGCGATATCTGCCAAAAAACCAAAGTCGATCGCACCGCTCGTCAAGGAGCCCTCAGACCGGCTGACATACCTTTTAGGCCATTCGAGGTAGTTTCTATGGACTTGATCACTGGACTACCCGATTCAGGAAAGGATTCGTATTCCGCAGTCTTCGTTGCCGTTGATAAATTGACGCGTTACGCTATTACAATACCTACCTTTTCGAACCTTACAGCTGAAGGATTCGCACGAATATTTGTCACACAGGTAGCAAGCCCCTTCGGACTGCCCTCTTGAATAATCTGTGACCGGGATAAGAGATGGACCTGCAGGTTTTGGCGGGAAGTCTGTAAGATCTATGGTACCACCCTTGCGGTATCTTCGGCTCATCATCCTCAAACGGATGGGCAAACGGAGAATATGAACGCGACCATAGAACAGATGCTTCGAGCCTATTGTGCCTCTGCTAAAGAAAGCTGGTCCCAGTGGATTGAGGTAGTTGTTCACGCATACAACTCGACTGTTCACAGTTCCACAAACTACGCCCCGGCCTTCTTATTAATGGGATACCTCCCAAGAGGAATGTCTCGAGTTCTAGGAGGTGACGAGCCCCTAGTTCCTAGAGAACTATCAGACAGCCCTATGGCTGACCAATGGATCCTCGAGCTAGAAAATCATCGGCAGATGGCGTGGGATTCCATCGCTCGAGCCCAAGAGATTCAAGCACGAGCGTATAACAAGAAGCAAAGACCTGTAGAAGATATCTCTGAGGGAAACTTTGTATTGGTGAACCCCCACTCCCTCGAACTGGTGGAAGTCAAGGGAACGGGGAAGAAACTGATACAAAGACAGATTGGACCATTCGAGGTCCTTGAGAAATTGAACTCTCAAGTATTTAGGCTTAAGATTCCCCCGGAGTATCCTATGCATCCAGTCATTAATCGGGATCATCTGCGGAAATATCAACCCTCTCCTTCCAAGCTAGGTCCGAGACCCCAACTTGAGAACCTAAGAGAGTTGAAATCAGATCACGAAGAATATGAAGTAGAAGCTATTGTTGGACATAGGAAACAGTGAAATCGTCTGCTATTTAGGGTGCGCTGGAAAGGTTATGGACCCGAGGAGGATTCGTGGTTAAGCAGCACTGACCTTAGAAACGCTCCGGCACTTTTGAGGGCGTACAAGGCGCTGTTCAACATTTAACGGGATATATGCGCTCAAGGAATCATCTATTCCCTCTCTTTTGTAACTTCCTTTCAGAAATATCTCAGTTATTTGGTGAGCCATCTCGTTGGCTTTTATTCTTTTTCATTTTTCTATCCCTTCGGTCGATTGGGACAACCATTAATTGGCAGCGGACACATTTCCCCAAAACCCGGCCACAATTAATGAATTTTATTTAACGACCAACCGAGCGGAGTTTCAATTCAATATATATAAAAAAAAAGTACACGTAAATTTGCATAAATTTTCTTTATCTTTCACACCATGTCCTTCCCTCTATCTTCAACTTCACCACTTTTATCGTGCTATAATGCTCCCTTTCCAACAAAACAAGCAAGTCCTCCCTAAGTTCAAAAAGGTCCCGCGAGCCCCGACAGCCAGTACATCCATGACCGGCGGGGGATTCATCACCCGCATGCCTCGTACAGACAATGTCGAGAGCAATTGGGGTACCCAAGAATCAACCCCCCTGTCGACTTTCTCCTTTGGTGATGAGCCGGGGAAAAATACCGGTATGGATTGGAGCACGCCGTTAGGCCCCTCTGTCAGACCATCATCTGAGGAAGTCGCTGCTAGCATGTGGAAGCAGGAAATGTTCATGGAAGAACACAACGCAAGGAGACTCACCCGCAAAAGAGAAAGGTGTGCTGAGTATAGAAGTCAACAGGAGGCGAGGGGAGCAAGAGAAGGAGTCCCCTCCAAGCGGCAGCGGCGTGAGTACAGAGCGCAATGCAGAAACAGAGCTTCCGTGCCGATCCTTCCCCCCGTGGGAGAGAAATGGGCTGACTTCACGGAGACCGATGATAGCGAGGGTGGGACGCCTTGTATTAGGACGACGGGAACCAAGAGCTGGAAGGAGAAGGAGGGTACCATCTTTTACGACTGGGAGCTACTTCGACGCATTAAGTTGCAACGCATAGTTCTCACCTGAGGGGACGGTCAAACGCTGCCCCAACAAGAAAAGGGATACCGTAGGGGACCAATTGAGTTTTCCTTGGACGAGGATGAGGAGGAGGAGGAGAACAGGAATGGCGTGTATAGTATCCGATCTCTGGGAGAGGATTGCCATGAAGGGTTCCTTCTCCCGTCTGAAGTTCGTTTCGTAACCAGCGACCCCAACCAAAGACAAACGTGGAGACTGTCATCCAGAGTATGGAGGGGTCACCGCCCTAGTCAACAGTCACTGGAACGCGAACCTTCCACGATTCCGGTCCCACATCTCTCGCCAACGTCGAGGCCCCTTCCCACCATTCACCCTACACACACTCCCTCAGCCCCGATTCTAACGCCTCATTTACCTCCCTCTTCAAAAGCTGTACCAGTCCCAACCTCACTTGGGATGTCGAGGCCCCCTCCCATCCTTCACCCGACACACACTCCCTCTGCCCAACGCAAACCTTCCCCGATTCTGGCACCTCGTCTCTCTCCCTCCCCGAAAGCTATACCGGTACTGACCCAACTTCCGCCGTCACCAGGTATCCCTCCCGACTCTCCATATTCATATTGCGTGTCCTTGGGTAGCCCTATCCAGGACCTTCCACCAGAGTGAATGGATGTCGATTTGGACCCCCCTACACCGGACGTCATTGATCCCCTGGCAAGCAGAAAGGTGAAGGAGATGCAGAAAGCCACCACTCCTCTCCGAGAACAATCCCCTATTCCCGTCCTTGACAGCCCAGTTCCCCTCACTGAGCCCGTATCCACAACTTTCTGGATGCGAGTAGCTGTCAACTACCCTTCCGAACAGTTTCCTGTCAGAAGGGTGCTATCAGAGCTCGTGCCAGTACTTCAGCAACCGGTCCTTCAAGGGAGCCTCAAGGGTTGTCGCGGTCTGGCTCCGTTGTCGGAGATAATGGAGGATTTCAATCTCTCCTTTGAGGATCTCACAGAGGGGAAGAACTTTGCACGAGCAGCACAGGAGATTAAACTCTCTATGTTCCGGCACATCATAGTGGAGCTTCACCGTCTGCCCCCAGACTCAGCGAATGTCCTCTCTATTGCTGGCTTAGTAGATTTACTCGAGGCCCTCGTCCTGACGCCTCCCACAGAGACCACCATGCAACCACACGTTCCTGCCCTACTGCCCGCGTCTTCGTTTCCTCTCCCCAATGCTCCTCTTCTCGCGCGGATTTCCGCTCCGCCGGTTAGTGTCCGCGCAGTCGTTCATTGCAGAGAGAAAGCCTACAGACGATGGGCCGATTCCTTGTACAGGAATTCTAGTGATTTGACTCGGGCGAGAATAGCTGAATCCTTCAGAGTAAAAAGGGAACGATGGGGAAACCTCATTTTGGACCTTGGGGGATCCTCACAGGAAGCTTGGGGCGGCGTCCCAGATGCTCTTCAACACCTAGTATAGCACATCTCTTCGAACTGGGGGGCACTGTGAAGGGTATGCATATATCATGATTGGACTGTGGAATAATACATATATTATAGTATTTTATTATTTAGTTCTTACTCTTTTTCCCTAACTCTCTAGATCTTCGAGCATACCCGTATTTCTTAGTTCGAAGTCTTGTGTATATCTATGGGCGCTCTCAGCGCTAAATCGGAGACAACTTTTACCCAGCAGACACCACTTCGTAACGACTCAGACGTCGAATAGCGAGAGGTGTCAAGGGTAGTATCTCAGCTACCATAAGGGTAGCATTCTCTAGTCTACTAATAGCCTTTTGGACTCGAACCGCTAAGGTCGAGTTCCGCTTTCAAGACTTTGCGCTCGTCGACACCGTAGTCGACTCACGCTACTAATACTCTATCCTAGACACTCAGTCTTTAGCTGAGTATCTTTCTTATTTCTAGCTACTAGTTGTACCGTAAAAGGTCAACTCATTATCTTACTGTTCTAAGCCGTCACGAGCAACTATACAGTTGCTCTTGAGGCGTGCAGTGCGTTCTTATACTAGTACTAACAGTCTAGTAGTCTATAGTATTGTACTGACGGTCAATACTCTCTAATAGTAGTTGAATAAACACTATTCTTCGTATATAGAGCGGTCAGAATCCACCACTCTTCACAGTTTCATTGTGGTAAAACACTCCTTTTATTTTATTTATATTTTACACATTCTATTCATATTTTACACATTCTATTCATATTTTTCTATCCTTTATATTCTTCGAATATTGCACCATTTCATTAGTTCGAAGCTTTGTGTATACTTGTGGGTGCACTCAGCACCAAATGAAACTCAGACACACTTTTACCCAAGCACCACCACTTGTAAGACATAAACTAGGTCTACAGCGAGTGGTGATCAGGGTAACATGTCAGCTACCACATAGGTAGCATTATCTGAGCTATCTAACACTTCAGGCCTCGAACTATAGCAGTCAAGGCCTCCACTCGAATCATCCTTCTTCCCATTCTACTCATTTCTTTATATATAGAACGGTCAGAACTTCTACCACTCTTCACACCAAACAACAGTTCCTCCTTCACCACCACCTCGAACAGAAATTGTCAAGTGCTTGGGGGAGGCCTCTTTGTCCACGTACCCTATGTGGACAGACCCTGCTTCAAAAGCTGTGCCCCTACCCTCTGATACTTGGGGGGCTCCCTCGGGAATATGGAGCGAAACCCCCACCCCCTTGTAGTATCTTCCCTTCCACCAAGGAGGAGATCAGGAAAAAATGGCAGTCGGAGGCTTTCTCTGCACAGGTTCAAGAGGAATTGAAAATGCTCAAGAGGAAGAGGAGCACTTAGAAGGACAGTGAAGGATGGGTGCTAGGGATAATGTCCCCTCAAAGTGGACACAGCAGGAATGGAGAATGGAAGGAAACAACAACCCTTCAACCATTGCTCCCCCCCAGGCCATAAATAGACAGATTTCACTGAGATGGATTGCAGCGATGGGGGCATGCCATGTGTTCAGAGTGTAGGACAGAAGAGCAGGAAAGGAAAAGATGGGGTCACCTTCTACGATTGGGACAAAGTATGGAGGATCAAACTACAAAGCATTGCATTGCGACGTGGGGACAGAATTGCACTACCTCCCAGACTTCCTTCCCAATGTGGGCCTCAGGAACAAACCTACCAGATGGGGCCCATTGATCTCTCATCCAATTCAGAGGATGACCGATCGTGCTACCCTGCCTATGACAGCAAGTACCTTGGTGCTGATTGCCATGAAGGTTTTTACTTCCAGACAACATTCACTTCTTCATGAGTGACCCTAATCAATGACGAAAACTGCCGACTTCTGTCAGAGTTTGAAGGGGGTATTGTCCAGCTGACCCTGCAATGCTGTCCAACTTGCTCACCTCTCTCCACCTCCACCCATTTGTTCCGTGCCCACTGCAGTGCTTTACACCCTTTTCAGAGCTGCCAGGAGGTCTTGAACCATCCACTGACCCGCCTTCTCTTCCCCCCATACCATTACCCCTCTCCTCCACAGGACCTTCTCTCATACCACTGCCCCCACCTGCACCCAAGCTCACTCCAGCACCACAGCCAACTCGACCCCCCTGCACGTCACCTGACCCCTTGTTGTCACCTGCTCTACCCTGATGCCATTGTCCCCTGTGCTGTTGGACACTCCCCTTGTTCCCCTGCCAGCACAGAGTCCACTGCCCATCTCTCCCTCCTCTCCTTGCATTTCCCTGGGGAGTCCCATTCATCAACCCAATATTACATTGATGGATTTTGATCACCCTATCCCAGAAGTCCTTGCAGCACCTCCCTCGGTCATGGAGGACATCCTCGAGGTGCCTCCCTCATCCATAGATGTCTTCGAGGAACCCCCCCCCTCCCTGCCATGGAGGTCTTCAAGGAACCTCCCCCAGCCATGGAGGTCTTGGAGGAGCCTCCCCCCCCTAAGTGAAAAGGCAAAGGGGAAATGGAGGGCTGACGTCCAGGACGATGAGCCCCTTGCCATTGACCCCTTTCTGGCCAACCCCATTTGCAGCCCTCCACCACAACCACCTTCTCCCCCTCACTCTCAGGACACGGCCGACTTGGCTCGTTTCTTACAGGCAAGTTGGATGCGTGTGTCCATTAACTACCCCTCCGACATTTTCATTCTGGGATGCACATTAACGCAACTAGGGCCAACCTTACGGCACCCCCATCTTAAAGGGTATATTCAAGGGTATAGCGGGTCTCTCACGCTGTGAAGGGTCGATAGATTCTGACCGTTCGATATACGAAGAATAGTGTTTATTCAACTACTATTAGCAGGTATTGACCGTACAGTACAATACCGTAGATTACTAGACAAGCAGTACTAGTAAGAAGACACGCTACGCGTCACAAGAGCAACTGTACAGTTGCTCTTGACGGCTAGAATGAAAGAATGAAAGAGTTGACCTTCACGGTACAACTCGTAGCTAGATGTGAAATAGATAATCAACGCGAAGCTGAATATCTAGAGTAAAGAGATAATAGCGCGAGTCGACTATAATGTCGACTAGCGCAAAGACCTTAGAGTGGAACTCGACCTTCGCGGTTCGAGTCCAAAGTACGTTAGAATGCAAGAGAATACTACCTTTATAGGTAGTTGAGACGTTACCCTTGACACCTCTCGCTATTTGACGTCTGGGTCGTTTACGAGGTGGTGTCTGCTGGGTAAAAGTGTCTATCGCTTTGGCGCCGAGAGCGCCCATACGTATACACAAAGCTTCGAACTACAAAATAAAGGTATGCTCAAAATATAGAAAGAATATAAAGAAAGAAAATAAAAGATAAATAATAAAGTACTATAATCCAACTATTATTCCTTAGTCCAATTATGCATATATGCATACCCTTTACACACGCTGTCAGACTACATGAGTACGTTTTACCTATGCATCAACGACCCTAAGGGACAGCTGTGTTTAGCAGAGGATATTGAGCAGGTTGAGCTCTCCATGTTTTGGTCCCTGCTCATTGACTCCTCTTGCGTCCTTCCTGAGCATGCACCAATTCACTCTGTTGGAGCATCTGTTGTCGGATCCTGACACCTTGGGAGGACTTCCCTCTGGTGGAGACACGAGTTGCACACCACTTCTCACTCCTGCCCCGCCATCACTACACCCCCAGCCTCCTCTCATCACCTGCATCACTGATGCCTCTGCTGATCACGTTTGTACCATCATTCGAACACATCAGAAGGCCTACAGTCATTGGGTCTCTTCAATCCAGAAACTGGATGGGTTGACATCCACCAACGATGTTTGAAGCGGGAAGACATTGCTCTTTCCTTTCGTGCCAAGCGTCTCGCCTGGGAAAACGCTATCCTGCACCTTGGAGGTTTGTCACAGGATGCATGGGGAGGAGTTCCAAGTGTCCTTCAACATCTTCTTTGACATAGCTCTTTGACCTGGGGGCACTGTGAGAGGTATGGCAAAATATACTCAGGAAATATAGTCTGGATGAGATCATACTATATTTCCATTATTATTTCTATTTTCTCTCTATTTTATTATAATTAGTTTAATGACCTATGTATGCAGTACATCGACTCTTGTGGGCACATATACACCAAGCTTACATATGTATTCTAGCACCCGTAGTTAGAACTCAGACACTTTTTACCCTCCAACCACAACTTACCCAGTGTAATGTATTCAGGGGTTTCTCTTAGATAGCTCAATATATGGTAGAGCTTCAACAATAAAACAAGCAAGGCTCCAGTAATTTAAATACTGATAGATTAATGAGCTGCGCTATTAAGCTTAAACAACTCAAATCAATGCTTATTTTGATTATTGAAAGGTTCAATAGAACAATATATGACTCTTTTAGCAAATAAAAGAACTATTCCTTGAGAATAGGGGCTAGAAGCTGAGTATATGTGCAGTAACTTAGCAGAGACTTGATATAAAGCTTCGGATTCTTGTATGCTTATTTGTAACTATTAATAGTTCTTTAACAAGGTGTTAAACAACAAGGTGTTAAATAATGTATTAATAGAGAAAATAATGTGTGTTGGATTATTTGAGTGCTTGTACTTGATTAATTCAATAAACTTAGGGCTGGGCCTTGAATAATCTAGTATTGGCAGGGATTTCAGTAAGGATACTTATTTTAGGTTTACTATATATTTAGTAAGCCTAAGGGTAGCTGTGAGGCTGGGGACTTAGATGATTAGCTAAGTTCAAGAGTTGCTGACAAAGATTCAAGATTCTGCAAGTGTAGGTGCTTGCAGTTAGTGTATCAGACTAAGGCTATTATTGTCCTTAGGATGATTAGATAAGCTTCTGAGCTGTGCAGTAAAATATGTGTGATAGATTATTTTATTGGAAACTTGGCCCTCCTTATATACATTTTGATAACTAAATATTTAACTATTTTATAAGGTCATTATTTAGGTAATAATGACCTCATATTCTACTTATTTTTTACCCTTTATTTATCCCCTCTCTGAGACAAGGGTTCCAACCTTTGGCTTGAATATGAAGGTTCAAGGCTGCAGTCCCGGGATGGAACCAATTGATGAGTCGGCAGAATCAAATAATGACTCAAGTAGTCACATCCATGACTTGTGTGATATCCCGACACCGGAGGCTTATCTAATAGGTCACGTGACTCCAAAAATGTGCACATTGGAGCAAGCAATATGCCGAAAGGCAATAACTAAGTAAATAAAATATAAATAATTAGTTAAAAATTATAATAAATTAAATAAGATATAATAGCATAATATGAGCTCATATATGCTATTATTATGCAAAGTTAAAAGGAACTAAGCCTTATATTTCACAATAGAATATATATAAAATACAATAAATTCAAGAAAATATTAAATAATTCAGAGAAAATTCAGAGAACTTTATGAGATAAAGCTGATACCTCACACCCAGACACCGATTAGTGTCCTGTAAGTTGTGATTCGGGTATCGTCTTGACCATCACAGATGGGCTTTGATTATCGATGCAATCAGAGTTTCGAACCATACTAGTCAAAACTCCACTTTTATCTCAATCCGTGTGGACTACATCCGCACTACTCTGTTATTTGACTCTCTTGTTATTCTCTTCTACACTCGAGCAGTCCCTCAGAATCGTACTTCATAGTTGATTCTTCTTATTCATTTTAGCTCTCTATTCTACTTTAGATAACTATTTCACCCAACTGTATTGAACTACTGTAAACAGTCAATACACATTCAGTCTGTATTAGACTTAGATAGTCAATACATCTTTGTGTCGTACCTAAACGGTCGATATTCTTCATATATAGAACAGTTAGAACTTCCACCACTCTTCACAACCCCTGACACCCCAAACCCCTTTGATGACTCCCACTGGAATCTTGAAAGGCAGATTGCCAATAAAGGTCAACCATCATTTTCAACTGCATTTGTTGACGGGATAGCAGGTCAAGGTTTTGGTCAAGGATCACTGGACCCAGACAAAGCTTGTCATCCCTTGCCTATAAAGTTGAACATGTTCCTCCCACCAGGAGGAGAACCAAGTGACTTGGCTGGAAGCTCAGATGGTATTGATGGTAATAGGGACCAGGGACATGGGGGGCAGAACCCTGGAACCCCCAGATTTCCAACTCAAGCTAGCATCAGAAGCAATGAATTACCTAAGGACAAAGTGCTTACTCTTAACACCAACAATATCAAGATCAAATGGTCTGACCTTCCTGAATATGATGGAAGCCACTCCAAAGTGATGGAATACATCCTGGACATCATGAGCCTCTTGGAAATATCTGATTTGATGAGCTCATTGTTAGGAGTTGCTCTTCCCAGACAACTCACAGGTAACACTAAAATCTGGTGGAGCACCACCTTGGACTGCAAGCATTGCACTGAATTTATGTAGTCAATCTCACGGATCCTTCCTTTGGGATATCATCGAGAGTTTACTGGGAACTAGATGGTGCAAATCCTTAGCTCTGGAATGGGAGGAAATGAGATTTTGACAGCCTCATCATGACCATGAAACCCCTGTTCAATACATCCAATGCAGAATCAAACTGTATTGTTTTCTGTATGGATTCCATCAAAATTGGAAAGAAGAAACACACCATTTAATCTTAACTCTACCCATGGAATGGCTGTATCTGTTACAGGGCCAACCTATTAATGACATAATGGGATTACAGACCTACATATGCCAACAACTTGCAGGAAGCCCTCATCAATGCTTGGAATCAGACACTGAGAATGTTACAGATTCCAAAAACCCAGAGTTATGATCATGAAACATGAAGAATTAAATCCCAAAGCTGAGGAGGAACTCTCGACCAGGAATGACTGGACCAACCATTTGTTAGTGAAGTAGGAGACAAAAGCGTCACAAGAAAGTCAAACTTGGCACAAAGCAAGCAACACAGAAAATTCTTCTTTGAAAGAAGTGACAAGAAAAGCATTGCTAAACCTTCTAAGGAGTGTTGGATCTGTGGGAGCTTGGAGCATTTTAAGATTGACTGCCCTCATGCAGGCAGAATGTCCCATTATGTTTCAATTAACAAATGCTCTGTGCAGAACCCCATTGAGGAAGCAGAAGATCAGAGGTTATATGAAATGGTCTATGGATTAAGCACACAAGGACAAGTAATTAATGTTGATAATAAATCAATTTTCATTTCTGCTTATCCCCCTCAATTAGAGGACAGTGTTGTCTTAAAAACAGAATTGAGCTTTAATATGAACAACGTATCAGAAGTATACATTTCTATATCAGATCACAACTTCCTCAAGAAGGGAGACTGGTTAAGTGCTCATAGTCAGAATCATAAGGTTCTGACAAGAAAGCCAAGTATAGAGTAAGTTGTGGATGAAGAAATATAATCAACCAGTCCAGGAATATCAGTAGAGATTTTATCATAGAACTAGAAGGAATGGAAGAGGAAACATTCCCTTTCGATCCAGTTTATTGCCTACATTGATACCATTAGAGGATTCAGATAGAGGATTCAGACTTGGAAGATGATGACCCTTCCTGTGAAGGATTGGCTGCAAACAGTGCAATACTCCATAACTGAGTATTGCTTTTAATTCCTTATTTTTTCTATATTTTATATTATTTTTTCCTTCACTCCAAATGTGAGATATATATATCTTGCATTTAGTAGTGTGAAGGTCCATGTATGCTTGTGGACACATGTAGTGCCCACAAGCCCACAACAGTGACATTTGTAATCATAGTAGTCACAATGTTAAGATACTTTTAACCCTGACAACTACCAGCTGCACCACACAAGTATTGGTTTGGGGTTCCATCTCAATAATATTCTCATTACCACACTTATATTTCAACTGTGAGCAAACCTTCACACTGAAACAGTCGAAGCTTGCTTGCTACTATTCAACTCGTCTTCACAGATAAACTTAGCATAATAGGATGCATCCCTCAAGCTGTTCCACTCCTTTCTCATAGTAGTGATACTACTCTTACTCTCTCTCAACCTATAAGTAATCTCTAATCACACCTTGAGTTCAATTTCCACTCTTAAGTACTTCATCTCTTCGATCACACCTAGAGGTCAATCTTCACTCATAAGTACTTCATCTCATCAATCGCATCTTGAAGGTCGATCCTACTTCTATCATTTGAGTAGTAGGTTATTGTTAAAACTGCCTCCACTATCTCCAAGACCTTCTAGAACCTTCTAGCATGTTCCAGAGTATTCTTAGATTCATTTCCCATGACAGCTGTCAATCAGCTGTCAGTTTGTATTCCAGCTGTCAATTAGACTGTTACCCACCATCACAGGGAGTCTATTACAAAGCAATGTTCACTCCAGAAGGAGATCACAGAGGACCCTTGTTGTTTAAAATCCCAGTGCCAGAAGAAAGTTGAGTAGAGCCTTGTCAAGGTCATTGTCATTTTGTGTTCCTTGTATGGTTAAGGACCATATTCTCCATCTGGTTCTAATGCAGATAACAGTTCCTCCTCCTTATACTGCACAATTGGGAACAGAGCATGTCCAATCTTGGTCATCAATTAGTAATATTGTCAAGGTTTCTACATAAAGCATGGTGTTTAAGGCCATCACTTCCATTGTTCATATCATTCCATCTCTCCTATTGTCTGATCTCATCTTTGTTTGTCATTCACCATGTGGTTCAGCACAGTCTCCCCCTTTATTATTCACAGCTTTACAAACATTCCTACCAAGATGACTCAGATATGACTCACACTATATTGTATCATAGATGAATGTAGTTGTGGAGTGACACTGGTTGTGAGAGGTATGGCAAAATATACTCAGGAAATATAGTCTGGATGAGTTCATACTATATTTCCATTATTATTTCTACTTTCTCCTATTTTATTATACACTTATAATTAGTTCGACGACCTATGTATGCAGTACATCGACTCTTGTGGGTGTATACACGCCAGACTTATGTATTCTAGTGCCTGTAGTTAGAACTCAGACACTTTTTATCCCACAACCATGACTTACCCAGACACCAGTTAGTATCCTGTAAGTTGTGATTGGGGTATCATCTCGACCATCACAGACAGGCTTTAACTATCTACGCAATCAGAGTTTTGAACTGTACCAGTTGAAACTCCACCTTTATCTCAATCCACCTGGACTACATCCACGCTACTCCATTATTTGACTCTCTTGTTAATCTCTTCTACACTCGAGCAGTCATTCAGAATTGTACTTAACAGTCGATTCTCCTTATTCGTTTTAGCTCTCTACTCTACGTTAGATAGCTATTTCACTCAACCGTATTGAACTAAATAGTTAATACGCATTTGGTCTGTATTAGACTTAGATAGTCAATACATCTTCGTGTCGTACCTATGTAAATGGCCGATATTCTTCGTATATAGAATGGTTAGAACTTCCACCACTCTTCACAGTGGTGATCTGGGCCAGACCACTCTTTCCCTATGAAGAAAACATTACTCTACAACTATTAATTTCTAAGCATGTAAATGACCACTGGCAAGAACCAAACACTGAGATCTTCAACAACCCCAAGTAGTTCAAAACCTTGTCAAAGACCTGCTAGTCTGGAACCACCCCGTACCGTCACCATGAGGAAATCTTCGTTGACCTTTCAAAGACCAGTTCCTCCCAGGAATTCCCCTGGAGCAGCAGCTGGACCGTCGTCAATGGATACTCCCCCTGATCCACATGAGGAATGTCCATCAACTGGGCAGTTGAGCACCCCTGGAGCTAATGTCAAGCCTACCTGTGCACCCGAGCCCATTCTCTCGTTCCTCCTCAAGGAGTTTTTTGGGGGTCATATGGTTTACGCTGAGCCTATCGATGTGAAGTGGGACATATACTATGCCAATCAAATCTCCGCTGATCAGATTACTCCTTTTGTGGAGGAGTACGATATGGATTACCCATCTTTACGGGTGAGTGTAGCAGTCTGGTTAGGTCATTATCAGGCCATCTTATCGGCGCAGGACTTATTCACGTGACCAGAAGCCCTTGAGAATCTGACCCACTCAATTCCCGAATGGTCAAGTGAGGTTGCATCCGTTATGGCAGGGGGAAGGACGATTTTCAAGCGGGAAGTGTTCTCTTTATTCCTTGAAGCGCTCTGTGCACACAATGATGTGCTGCAAATCCTTCACGTCCTACTCAGTGGGGATCATATCATGCCCAAGGTTGACTACCAGTATAGGTACATCTGAATGTTGGAGGAATCTCTTAACGGAGTCACACGAAATGTATTGTTCGCATACTTTACTCTAAGGGGCCGGTTGAAGTGAAATCAGAGGAGACTCGATAAAATGGTTTTGGAAGTGCCTTACCCCTATAATAATTCAATTCAAGTGCCCGATTCACCCATCTCCATGACTAATTCATTTGTTCGCAACCTAAATGGGTCTCCTGATTCGTTTCCTCCATTCACTCAATCATCCTGTTATTTTGCAAGACTTCCCATTGGATATGAGGATGCAAGTTGCAGATCGTCTTCAGGAAAAGGGGATTGAAGTCTGCACTCCCTTCCATCAACCTCAGCCACGTCGGCCTTTGAATATGATCGAGATCAAGAGAGAAATCACGATGGAACCCAGCCCTGTGCCCCATCAGGGGATCCATTGCTCTCACATCGTGTTCGAAAGAATTCTGGATAATCCTAACTTCGGTGATGAACAACCCACGATTAGGAATCAATCAATCACCAACAGGGGTCAACCGTCCTTCTCTACTGCATTCACCGAGGGTATAGCTGGTCAGGTTGCTGGTTGAGGATCGCTGAATCCAGATGATCCCCGCCATTCCCTGCCAATCTCCTCTAATCCCTTTCTGCCACCAGGAGGACGCCCTAGCAGTTCATCCAGGAGTTCTAATAGTTCAGACTATGGAGGGAATTTGGGAAATGGGGGGCATCACGGTGGAGTACCTAACTCTCCCTTTCGAACTCTGACGCAGCCTCGAGCCAGCGCACTTATCGATGACTTACCTAAGGATAAAAGGATCACTCTTAACACCAACGACATCAAGATAAAATGGTCTGACCTTCCCGAATACAATGGAACTCAATCCAAAGCTTTGGACTACATCATGGATATCATGAGTCTCTCAGAGATATCAGACTCCATGAGCACATTGTTAGGAGTTGCTCTGCCAAGATGACTCACTGTTACAACCCATCCTGGATGTTTCAATATCTGACTCCCGACCTCCAACTTCCGACTTCCAACCTCCGACTACAGAACATCATAGTTACCGTATCTTCCACATTCTTCCCTTGTTCTGGATTTGGTAATTTGTCCGTTGACAAGTATTCACTCATTTGTGTATTATATTCCTGTTTTGGAATATTGTCTCCCCGATATGTCTTATTGTATTCCCATTTCAGAATACTCCTATTTCCGTCTTATTATGGTCTTAGTTTGTAGTACAATAATGAGAAGACTTATATTAGTCCACAAATTTGTACCTTACTTTAGATCTGATATCAACTTAGTTTCTTATTTCCAAGCCAATGAGATGGCTCACTGAATGACTGAGATGTTTCTGAAAGGAAGTTACAAAAGAAATGGAATAAATGATAGAATAGATGATTCCTCGAGCACATATATCCCGTTAGATTTTGAACAGCACCTTGTATGCCCTCAGAAGTGCCGGAGCATTTCTGAGGTTAGTACTGTTTAACCACGAATCCTCTTCGGGTCCATAACCTTTCCAGCGCACCCTAAATAGCAGACGATTTCGCTGTTTTCTATGTCCAACAATAGCTTCGACTTCATATTCTTCATGATCTGATTTCAACTCTCTTAGGTTCTCAAGTTGGGGTCTTGGACCGAGGTTGGGAGGAGAGGGTTGATATTTCCGTAGATGGTCCCGATTAATGACTGGATGCATCAGATACTCCGGGGGAATCTTAAGCCTAAATACTTGAGGGTTCAATTTCTCAAGGACCTCAAATGGTCCAATCTGTCTTTGTATTAGTTTCTTCCCCGTTCCCTTGACTTCCACCAGTTCGAGGGAGTGGGAGTTCACCAATACAAAGTCTCCCTCGCAGATATCTTCTACAGGTCTTTGCTTCTTGTTATACACTCATGCTTGAATCTCTTGGGCTCGAGCGATTGAATCCCACACCATCTGCCAATGATTTTCTAGTTTGAGAATCCATTGGTCGGCCATAGGGCTGTCTGATAGTTCTCTAGGAACTAGGGGTTCGTCACCTCCTAGAACTCGAGACATCCCTCTCGGGAGGTATCCCATTAATAAGAAGGCCGGAGCGTAGTTCGTGGAACTGTGAACGGTTGAGTTGTACGTGTGGACTACCACCTCAATCCATTGGGACCAGCTCTCCTTAGCAGAAGCACAATAGGCTCGAAGCATTTGTTCTATGGTCGCATTCATATTCTCCGTCTGTCCATCCGTCTGGGGATGATGGGCAGAAGATACCACAAGGGTGGTACCATAAATCTTACAGACTTCCCACCAGAACCTGCAGGTCCATCTCGTGTCCTGATCGCAGATTATTTGAGAGGGCAGTCCGAAGGGGCTGGCCACCTGTTTGACAAACATTCGTGCAAATCCTTCAGCCGTAAGGTTCAAGAAAGTAGGTATTGTAATAGTGAAACACGTTAATTTATCAACGGTGACGAAAACTGCTGAATACAAATCCTTTCCCGAGTCGGGTAGTCCAGTGATCAGGTCCATAGAAACTACTTTGAAAGGCCTAAAAGGTATGTCGGCAGGTCTGAGGGCTTCTTGACGAGCGGTGCGATCAATTTTGGTCTTTTAGCAGATATCGCAAGTATGCGCATACGACACGCAATCTTGCAGCATTTTTGGCCAAAAGAACTGGTCTTTCATCAGATTGAACAACCGCTGACCTCTGGCATGTGCTCCCTCAAAAGGATTATTATGTACCAACCTTAAGATAGAGTTAGTCATGGTTCTGGGCACGCAGACTCGACTTTTCCAGTCCGAGTCACGAAAGTACAGCAGTCTGTTTGCTCCCACGAGTAACAACTGCATTGGGTGAAGGGGTATCTAGAGTGTAGAGGTTTCTGAAGACTGGGTCCTTCGAGTATCCCTCTAGAAATTTCTTTATGTATCCCTCCTCGATACTGATTAGCAGCTGAGGATGATGCAATGCAAAGTCAGACTCGTCCTCCTGATCATCCCTTACTGCGTTATGAGAATCCCATTCCGACTGTCGGACCTTCTGAGTTACTCCAAAAAATTCCATAGAATCATTTATGATCGAGAAAACCACCCTCTTAGCAGGTTCGTCCTTCGATAGTTTTTCCTCAGTACTCTTGTCCAGAGAGGTCGAGGTGATAGCTTGTAAATCATCTCTAATAGGGCTCACGAAGGCTGGTACTCGAGGGAGTCTGGACAGTGGGTCCACGTTACTGTGAACTCTTCCTGCTCGATGTAAAATTTAAAGACCTGGAAATGCAGCATATATCGCCCCCCATACGGCTAGTCGACGATTAGTGTTCTCATACGATCTAGGCCATTGCAGAGCTGCATGGTCCATAATGAGTAGAACATGTTCACCTTCAATGCAGGGTTGGAAGTGGACTAGTCCCTCCTTTGCTGCTAACGCTTCCCGTTCAGTGGCAGAATAGTTACATTCAGTGCTTTTCAGTGTGCGACTCCAATATGCAATGACTCGTTCAATGGTAACTTCGGTCGCCTCGAAAGTGGGTCCCCATGAATCCGACCACTCGATCTCGGGCTGTTTGGTTTTATACCGATGAACAAAGGATGGTACATTCTGCGCACGGTCAAAAGCTAACTTGGCTTGGGCATAGATTTTAGTGTCCATCAAGTCTCCTAAAGCCATCTTCTGGACTTGTTGGAGACAACAACCTAAGGCAAAATCCGAAGTGTCTGTATACAATTGATAGGGCATCCCACTAACTGGATGTCCCAGCACTGGAGCTGATCCTATTGCGGTTTTAACATCCTCATAAGCTCTGACATGTTCAGCAGTCCACGTCCAGGGTGTTCCCTTTTTAGGAGCGAGAATAAAGGGGACACCATCCATGAATAGAATGGTATATATGCCGAAACGTAAGGACCATTCCAAGGAACCGTTGTAGTTCAGAAACCTTAGTGGGTGGGGCCAGTTCCAATATAGCATGAACTTTCTCTTGATGGGTCGAAAAACCCAACCTGGATACTTTATGACCCAACAACAAGATCGAATTATATCCGATAAAACATTTCTTGGGAGAGAGAGTGATGCCGGCCAAAGCGATAGCGCCAAGCACCTGATTTAGGTGAAGCAAATGATCATCCCAATTCTTAGAGAATATGACTATGTCATCGATGTAGACCAAACAAAAAATCCACAAGTAGGGTGCTAAAACTGTTTGCATGATGCGCTGAAATGTGGAGGGGCCATTTCTGAGCCCGAACGGCATCCTTTTAAATTGCCACAGCCCTCTATGAGATCTGAAGGCTGTTTTGGGCTTATCGTCCTCCAACATTTCTAATTGAGTAAACCCAGCTAGCGCGTCGAAAGAAGAGAGAACATTTGATCCTGACAGCGCTTGCATGATCTCCGATTGATGTGGTAAAGGGAATTCATCTGGAACAGTGAGATGATTAAGTTTCCGATAGTCGATGACCACCCGCGGTTTACCATTGCGATATACTACAAAGGCGGGTGCCCCCCAGGGGCTTTTAGATGGCTCAATGACACCCTGTTCGAACCAGGTATCCATTTGCTCATCTATAACTCTCCTATTGGCAGGGGACGAAGGGAACATAGGCATGGATATGGGCTGGGCTCCCTCTTTCAAGGGGACAGGGACTCTACATTCCACTTGCCCTAACTGTCCGTCGACTCTGAAAGCCTTAACGTTCTCAGTCAAAACTGATCTGAGATGTGGCAGGACCTCCGTTGGTATATCTGGTCCCAAGTTGACTAGCTTGTGAAGATCCTCTGAGGCAAATTTCTCATTATCAGCCACCGCGGCCATCTTAGGACCAGGTGGTTCGAAATCGTCCGCAATCTCTGGTTCAACAGGTGGCTTAGGCCTCTCTGAGGCGAATTGATGGTCCTCCTCAAGTTGAGAGAGACTTTCGATAAGGTGTGCGATCTTGGTCGTGCCTGCTGCCATTAAACCCTTTCTCCTCAAGTGACCTGGGCTTGTGAGCCCAATGAGCGGGGTCATGGATTATTATCCCTATTGTCTCCCCTTGTCGGATAGTCTTAGGGGTTAGCGATGGATTGGCTAAGGGTACTGCCGCACTATTCCTTGAAATTGCCATGATTGGTGTGGCTAATATGGAACCATCCTCGTTTTGCAATACAATTCCTTCAACAATCCACTCCTCGCCCTTTAGATCTTCAAAAAAATGGGCACTAGTCTGGCTGACTCTGGATCGATAGTGCAGTCTTCCAAGGCTCGTGTGACTCTTTCAGTATGCATGCCTTAATTGGGGAGAGAGAGGTGAGCTTGGGTTGCTCCTTCTCATGCTTCCTGAAAGGGCCTTGTTGACGGTGAAGGTCAAAGGTTGAGGTTCCTTAGAAGAACTGGCTGGAATAAAACCCTGTCATCCCGGGAGAATAAGTCTAGATCCCAATGGCTGATCTCTTAGAGTACCAATTTTGTAATTAATATGGAAATCTCCTCCTAAAAGAATTGGCACTGTCATTCCTCTAATGACATAAGTTTCCACTGCGAACTTCAGTAACATTCCACTGTCATCCTCCAGGTAAATAGGAATATTAACATATCCGATAACCTTAGCATTACCCGTGAGCTGGATTAGACGTAACTTGAGTCCTTGTTTCAACTTATATATGCCCTGCAGCCCCTTGTAGAATTCCTCCGATATAAGGGAAAGATCCGCTCCCATGTCCATTTGGACTTTAACGCGTTTGGATGAATCGGGAGTTCCTACATGACCGAAAACATGGAGCACTGCAACTCCTATGCTAGAGTAACCACTGGGGGGGGGGTCCCATTTTCGATAAAGGATCGTAGTATCCTCCTTCATCAGTCGACTGGGACGAGGGTATTGGATTCTAGGCCTCTTACCTTCCTTGCACAGGGACAAGCTTATGTTCCTGCACTCACTTCGACAAGGAATATGCTTCGAAGGGGAATCCAATACCGGATCACTGTCGCTGTCCTCCAAATCTGAGTCCTCGTACGGTAGTAAGTCGGGGGGGTTTCCGGGATCAAACGGGAATGTGTCAACATCAGCTCCAGGCGAACAGAGCGAGTTCGAGCTGATTTGTTTGTGAGAATCTCCAGTCTGACAGTAGTTCTCGGTCAGGCCTTCAAGGTCCTGCCGGTGAGCACTCAACCGGTCTCCCTTTTCGAATAAATCTGTGGCGAGTATGGATACATAGACTTCAGACGGAAGAGCTTCACTAGTCATTCGATTTTCCTCCCTTACTAATTTGTCTCTGACTCGGGGTGCATAAATGGAAACAAAAGTCAATTTGTCATCAGAGCTATTTACTTGTCCTTGTATAGATAGTCCATGAACCGCTTCATATAACCTTTGCTCCTCAGCTTCCTCCGACATATCCTGTGCGGAGCATTTGTTGATAGAGACATAATGAGACATTTTGCCAGTGTGGGGGCAATCTATCTTGAAATGCTCTGGACTTCCGCATATCCAACATTCCTTGGTAGGTTTAACTGAGCTCTTCTTGTTACTCCTCTTGAAGAACATTTTTCCGTGACGCTTTCCCTGTGTTGGATTAGCGACATCAGGGATGGTCCTTCTCGTCGAGCCTCTCTCGTTAGTCTCACTAACGAGAACATGGTTAGGTGAAGAGAAGTTGTCGGTGACTCTAAAATCCAATTCCTGACCCTCTGATAACATTACACACAGTTTCTGGAACCTGTAACGTTCCCAGTGTGTTTGGACCCAAGCGTTAATCAGAGCTTCTTGCAGGTTATTAGCATAAGTCTGCAAACTCATGATATCGTCGATGGGTTGTCCTTGAAGAAGGTAGAGCCATTCTGTAGGCAGCGTGAGAATGAGTCTGCGTGTCTCATCTCCTCTGTCCTGGTGGAACCCATACAGGAAATGATAGAGTTTAACTCTCCGCTGGATATAGTGGACGGGTATCTCACGATTGTGACCAGCTTGTCGAAATTTCATGGCTTCCCATTCTAAGGCCAAGGATTCACGCCAGTGAGTTCCAAGCAATCCTTCCACAATGCCCCAAAGAAATGACCCATGAGATTGACTGAATTCAGTACGATGCTCACAGTCTAGGGTGCTCCACCAGACCTTAGCATTCCCCGTGAGTCGTCTTGGCAGAGCAACTCCTAACAGCACACTCAAAGAGTCTGATACCTCCGCAAGACTCATGATGTCCATGATATAATCCAAGGCCTTGGATTGGGCTCCATCGTATTCGGGGAGGTCAGACCATTTGATCTTGAGGTCGTTGGTGTTAGGAGTGATCTTCTTGTCCTTAGGTAAGTCATCAATAAGCGTGCTAGCTTGAGACCGCATCGGAGTTCGAAAAGTGGTATTAGGCACTCCATTGTGGCACTCCCCATGTCCCGAGTTCCCTCCTCGGTCTGAAGTATTCGAACTCCCAGATGAATCGCTAGGGGGTCCTCCTGATGGCAAGAAGGGATTCAAAGTGATCGGCAGAGAATGGCGGGGACCGTCTGGGTTCAGCGATCCTCGACCAGCAACTGGGCCAGCTATATTCTCAGTGAATGCTGTAGAGAAGGATGGTCGACCCTTGCTGGTGACCGATCGGTTTCTGACAGTGGTCGCCTCGTTCCCAACATTAGGGCTTTTGGAAACTCCCTCAAACGCGATGCGAGAGCGAGGATCTCCCTGAAAAGGTGTGGGACCGGGTTCCATCACGATTTGTCTCTCGATCTCCATCGTGTTCAGGAGTCGACGCGGCTGAGGTTGATGAAAGGGAGCGCAGACCTCAATCCTCTTTTCTTGAAGGCGTTCTATCACCTGCATCCTCAAGTCCAGCGGAAAGTCCTCCAATATCACAGGATGGTTGAGAGAACATAGGAAACGAGTATCTGGAGACCCATTTAGGTTGCGAATGAATGAATTAGTCGTGGAGACAGGCGAATCGGGGACCTGAATCGAGTCATTATAGGGGAGGAGTACCTCTAAAACCATCTTATCGAGTCTTCTTTGATTTCGCTTCAGCCGACCCCTTAAAGTGAAGTATGCAAACAGCAGATTTGGCGTGACTCCATTGAGAGACTCCTCCAACATACGGATGTACATGTACTGGTAGTCAACCTTAGGCACGACATGATCTCCGCCGAGCAGGACGTGCAGGATCTGCAACGCATCATCATGTGTACGAAGTGCTTCAAGGAATAGAGAAAACACCTCCCGCTTGAGAATCCTTCTTCCTCCTTCTGTAGCGGTTGTCACCTCGTTCGACCATTCAGGAATCGATCAGGTCAAGTCCTCAAGGTTTCCTGGTCACGTGAATAAATCTCGCACTGATAAGATCGCCTGGTAACGACCTAACCAAACTGCGACAGTCACTGGTAAAATGGGATAATCCGTATTGTACTCCTCCACAAAGGGAGTAACCAGATCCTCGGAGATTCAATCGGTGTAGTACATATCCCATTGCAAGTCAATGGGCTGAGCATAAACCATATGACCTCTGAGGAACTGCTTAAGAATAACCTGTCTCAGAGGGAACTTGAGAACGGGTGTGGGTGCTCGATTAGGCTCAACATTGGCTCCAGGGGCATTCAACTGCCCAGGTGACAAGCGTTCTTCAGGTGGGTTGGGGGGAATGTTTGTTGACGATTTAGCTACTACTCCAGAGGGATCCTCTGGAGGAGTTGATCCTTGGAGAGTCGATGAAGACTTCCTCAAAGTGACATTACGGGGTGGTTCCAAGTTAGCGGATTTTTGACGAGGCATGGAGCTACTCGGAGCTGATGAAGACCTAGGTGTTTGGTTCTTGCCCGTAGTCATTCACGTGTTTGGGTCTTAGTAGTCAAATAATAAGATCTTTCTTCATAGGAAAAGAACGGTCCGGCCTGGATCACCACTGTGAAGAGTCGATAGATTCTGACCACTCGATGTACGAAGAATAGTATTTATTCAACTACTATTATTAAGTATTGACCGTCCTGTACAATACTGTAGATTACTAGACTGATAGTACTAGTAAAGAGATGCACTACACGTCACAAGAGCAACTGTACAGTTGCTCGTGACAATAAGGACCGGAGAAAAGAAGAGTTGACCTTTACGGTACAACCTGTAACTAGAAGTAAGAAAGATAGTTAGCAAAAGACTGAATATCAGAGATAGAGATATAGCAGTGCGAATCGACTAGAGTGTCGATGAGTGCAAAGACTTGAGAGTGGGACTCGACCTTCGCGGTTCGAGTCCAAAGATTACTATTACGCAAGAAGTTGCTACCTTTATAAGTAGCTGAGACGTCACCCTTGACACCTCTCGCTATTCGACGTCGGGGTCGTTACGAGGTGGTGTCTGCTGGGTAAAAAGTGTCTGTCTTTTGGTGCCGAGAGCACCCATAGGTATACACAAGACTTCGAACTAAAAAATACGGGTATGCTCGAAAGATATAGAGAATTAAAGAAAAGGAATAGAAACTAGATAATAAAGTGCTATAATATGCATATTATTCCACTGTCCAATCATGTATATATGTGTGAGGAGTATGCTTTTACCACAGTTTCATTGTGGTAAAACACTCCTTTTATTTAATTTATATTTTACACATTTTATTTATATTTTTCTATCTTTTATATTCTTCGAATATTGCATATTTCATTAGTTTGAAGCATTGTGCATACTTGTGGGTGCACTCGGCACCAAATAGAACTCAGACACACTTTAACCCAAGAACCACCACTCGTAAGACACAAACTAGGTCTACTACGAGCGGTGATCAGGGTAACGTGTCAGCTACCACATAGGTAGCATTATCTGAACTACTGAATACTTCTGGCCTCGAACTATAACAGTCGAGGCCTCCACTCGAACCATCGCACTCGTTGACTCCTTCGTCATCTTGTGCTCTTTCTCTCACTTTCTCTTATATTGCACCGAATAGGTCAATATCCTTCCTTTCTACTCATTTCTTCGTATATAGAACGGTCTGAACTTCCGCCACTCTTCACAATATGCATACCCTTCACAAGTTCAATATGGCTGAAAGGATTAGCTATCTTGAGTAGAATAGATAACTAAGATGACTGGAAGGAGAATTGACTTTGAAGTACAATTCTGAGTGACTGCTCTAATGATTAAGGAAATAATAAGAGAGTCGAGCAAAGCGGAGTAGTGTGGATGTAGTCCGTGCAGATTGAGATAACGGTTTGGATTTTGACTAGTATAGTTTGAAATGATTGCACTGATAGTTAAAGCCTGTCTGTGGTGGTCGAGATGATACCCCAATCACAACTTGCAGGACACTAAGTGGGTGTCTGGGCAAGTTGTGGTTACAGGGTGAAAAGTGTCTGAGTTCTAACTATAGGCGCTAGAGTACATAGGTCTGGTGCATACACACCCACAAGAGTCTATGTACTGAATGCATAGGTCATTGAACTAAATATATCTGTATAATAAGATACATAGAGAGAAAAATAGAAATAAAAATGGAAATATAGTGTGGGCTCGTCCGGACTATATTTTGGAGTATATTTTGGAGTACCTCTGTTACGACTGGACAATCCTGCCAGACTCTGGGCACTAACCCGTACGCCCCCACGCGCTACAAGCACCAATCGTCTGTTTATAGGATTTCCTGCCCGGACTCCGTCACGTCAAGACTCGTTATGTTTGACCTCATTATGACACATATCAGTCACCGGACTTCCCCCGGACTCCGTCTCTGTCTATGTCCGTCTTCGTCCCACGCATCAGTCACCGGACCCCACTCAGAATCCCGTCACCACTCTAATCGAGCCCCGTTCCCGTTTTAGTCAAATGACCTGTCACGATTTAGGACTCCACTCCCGCTCCATTTCCCATTATGGGTTATGCTTTGTCACGATTCGGACTCCGCTCTGTTCCGTTCCTAACACCAATTTGGTGTTTACTATTCCCATTTCATGTTTTGTTAGTTTCGTTTTGCCATTACTGGATTTGGTATGTCATTCACTCCATGGTCTATATAAAATGGCAGATGTTGTACATACAATCCAGTCAGAAAATTAGCTTAGATTCCCCCCAGTAATCTAATAATATTTTCCGCTCTAAAACCTTACTCGATTCACATTGCTCACACTAGTCGGAGCCCACGGGCTCCGGCGCATCTATCTCTCTCAACCAAACTCGACTCATGACCCACGACCTCCGACTCACGACTCACGACCTCCGACTCATGACCTATGACCCACGAACCCCGCCCAGACTCCCCAGGATCCCCGTCCGTCCGTTTGAAATTGGACAACATGATCTAGCAAGGGCACAGCCTATAAGCTGAAGCCAAGTCCTACTGGATATCCCGTGGGTTTCTCCGGAAACCTGGCCTGAGTGTGTATCCTAACAACCTCTCACAGTGGGTGACAGAGTGTAGTTCTGTATGAGAGGTGAGTATAGGCAACACTGCTGGAGGCAACCCTGGATCAAAGAGGAGTGCAGCCAGTCTGGTAGTTTCCATCAAGGAAGTTTGTGCAAGTCATAGGGTAGACTAGGGCAGGGATGAGAGGCAAGTGGTGAGAGCAGTCAGACGACCAGCACAGATAAAGAACCAGCGGGTGATGTGAGTGGTAGATGTGAGTGGGCGTGTTAGTTAATGAGATACTGGTCTCCTTGTATGAGTATGCGAAGTCACATGACTTCCTTTTATGGACACAAAAAAAACCACAAAAGAGCAATAGACGCACATACATAATTCATTATTCACTTATTGTTGCTTTGAGGTCATTTGCCTTGGCATATCATAAGATTCCAATTGTCTTCTTATAAACAAAAAGGTTTGTATCATGGCAATGAAAGTGTGGAGAGCAAGACAACAGTTATCGGCACAACAACAAATGTGCATTCTGAAGACTCTATCATCTGTGGTGATCTTTATTTAAGTTGTGACAAATCTCCCAAGTTTCTAAAAATGTCCTGATTCCTCCAAAGCTCCTCTTCAAACACTTCTCCAACTTGTTACAAACTCACAGTGTAATTGCACAGTCACACAGATGCCATCAATTGTGTAACTGTCTCTCCCAATGGCAATACCCTTGCAAGTGGTGGTAAGGTGTGAAGAGTCGATAGATTCTGACCGCTTGATGTACGAAGAATAGTATTTATTCAACTACTATTATTAAGTATTGACCGTCCTGTACAATACTGTAGATTACTAGACTGATAGTACTAGTATAGAGATGCACTACACATCACAAGAGCAACTGTACAGTTGCTTGTGACAATGAGGACCGGAGAAAAGAAGAGTTGACCTTTATGGTACAACTTGTAGCTAGAAGGAAGAAAGATAGTCAGCGAAAGACTGAATATCAGAAGTAGAGATATAGCAGCACGAATCGACTAGAGTGTCAATGAGTGCAAAGACTTGAGAGTGGGACTCGACCTTCGCGGTTCGAGTCCAAAGATTACTAGTACGCAACAAGTTGCTACCTTTATAAGTAGCTGAGATGTTACCCTTGACATCTCTTGCTATTCGATGTCGGGGTCGTTACGAGGTGGTGTCTGCTGGGTAAAAAGTGTCTGTCTTTTGGCGCCGAGAGCACCCATAGGTATACACAAGACTTCGAACTAAGAAATACAGGTATGCTCAAAAGATATAGAGAATTAAAGAAAAGGAATAGAAACTAGATAATAAAGTACTATAATATGCATATTATTCCACTGTCCAATCATGCGTATATGCATACCCTTCACAGTGCCCCCCAGTTCGAAGGGATGTGCTATACAAGGTGTCAAAGAGCATCTGGGATGCCGCCCCAAGCTTCCTGTGAGGATCCCCCAAGGTCCAAAATGATGTGTCCCCATCATTCCCTTTTTACTCTGAAGGACTCGGCGATTCTTGCCTGAGCCAAATCACTAGAATCCCTGTACAAGGAGTCGGCCCATCGTCTGTAGGCTTTCTGTCTGCAATGAATGACTGCGCAAACAGTAACTGGCAGAGTGGAAATCCGCGTGAGAAGAGGAGCATTGGGGAGGGGAAATGAAGACACGGGTAGCGGGGCAGGAACATGTGGCTGCATAGTGGTCTCTGTGGGAGGTGTCAGGACAAGGGCCTCGAGTAAATCTACGAAGCCAGCAATAGAGAGGACACTCGCTGAGTCTGGGGGCAGACGGTGGGGTTCCACTATGATGTGCCGGAACATAGAGAGTTTAATCTCCCGAGCTGCTCGCGCAAAGTTCTTCCCCTCTGCGGGATCCTCGAAGGAGAGATAAAAATCCTCCATTATCTCCGACAACGGAGCAAGACCGTGACAACCCTTAAGGCTCCCTTGAAGGACCGGTTGCTGAAGTACCGGCACTAGCTGTGATAGTACCCTTCTGAAAGGAAACTGTTCGGAAAGGTAGTTGACAGCTACTCGCATCCAGAAAGTGGTGGCGATGAGCTCAGTGGGGGGAAGCAGGCTGTCAGGGACGGGAATAGGGGATCGCTCTCGGAGAGGAGTGGTGGCCTTCTGCATCTCCTTTGCCTTGCCACTTGTCATGGGAACGATGACGTCTGGTGTAAAAGGGTCCAAATCGATGTCCATTCGCTCCTGTGGAAGGTCGTGGATAGGGCTACCTAAGGACACGCAATATGAATACGGAGAGTCGGGAGGGATACCCAGTGACGGCAGAAGTGGGGTCGGGACCAGTACAGCTTTTGGGGAGGGAGGGAGATGAGGTGCCAGAATCGGAGCTGAGGGAGTGTGTGCTGGGAGGAGGATGGAAGGGGGCCTCAACATTGGCGAAAGGCGTGGGACTGGAATCGGGGAAGGTTCGCATTGGGCTGAGGGAGTGTGTGCCGGGTGGAGGATGGGAGGGGGCCTCGACATCCTAAGTGGGGTAGGGACCGGTACAGCTTTTGGGGAGGGAGGTAGACGAGGCTTTAGAATCGGGGCTGAGGGGGTGTGTGCTGGGTGGAGGATGGGAGGGGGCCTTGACGTTGGCGAAAGGCGTGGGACTGGAATCGTGGAAGGTTCGCGGGTGTGTGCTGGGTGGAGGATGGGAGGGGGCCTTGACGTTGGCGAAAGGCGTGGGACTGGAATCGTGGAAGGTTCGCATTCCTGTGACGGTTGACTAGGGTGATGACCCCTCCATACTTTGGATGACAGTTTCTGCATTTGTCGTGGATTGGGGTCGCTGGTTACGAAGTGAACTTTCAACGGGAGGAGGAACCCTTCGTGGCAATCCTCTCCCAGATATCGGATGCTGTACACGTCATTCCTATTCTCGTCTTCCTCCTCATCCTCATCCGAGGAAAAATCGATTGGTCCCCAAAGATATCCCTTTTCTCGTGGGGGCAGCATTTGACCATCCCCCTGGGTAAGGATTATTCGTCGCAACTTAATACATCAGAGTAGTTCCCAGTCATAAAAGATGGTACCCTCCTTTTCCTTCCAGCTCTTGGTTCCCGTCATCCTAATGCAAGGTGTCCCACCCTCGCTATCATCGGTCTCCGCGAAGTCGGCCCATTTCTCTCCTGGGGGGGGGAAGGATCATCATGGAAGCTCTGCTTCCGAATCGTGCTCTGTCCTCACACCGCTGTCGCTTGGAGGGGACTCCTTCTCTTGCTCCCCTCGCCTCCTGTTGACTTCTATACTCAGCGCGCCTTTCTCTTTTGTGGGTGAGCCTCCTTGCGTTGTGTTCTTCCATAAATGTTTCCTGCCTCCATATAGTAGTAGTGATTTTCTTTGATGATGGTTTGAAGGAGGGCCCTAACGGCTTACTCCAATCCATACCGGTATTCTCCCTTGGCTCAGCATCAAAGGAGAAAGTCAACAGGGGGGTTGGTTCTGGGGTACTCCGATTGCTCTTGACATTGTCTGTACGAGGCATGCGGGTGATGAATCCCCCGCCGGTTGTGGATGTACTGGCTGTCGGGGCCCGCGGGACCTTTTTGTTACGACCGTGTCGCAACCCTATCGGTCCCGAGGTTATCGTCACTTATCAACAATTCAAGTTACTGTTCAAACTACCACTTCGGAAACCCTCGGCCCCGAAGCTGACATATGTTTTCGTGATGATCAAACTCTGTTTACGCCCACATCAAATATCTCGTATTGTCTGGTTAAACTTTTGATACGTCCCTTTTATTATGTTGATCCATTCAATCTTATGTTTCACATATGTCTATCTATATTTGTAGTCCTTGAACTATTTCCTTTTCTCATAATCCCGCTCTTGGTTATCATCGGCCTCCGAACTAATCATAAACTTCCCGTTCCTAGTCAAGCTTATTGTTAATACCGTTTTCTGCCCTTCTCCCCGTTAGTATTTTCTAGACACCTGTTACTTGTATATGAACCCGCTGTAGTTGTATTTACTAGGCAATCAGAATATCGACTCAGAATACCCTCCTACGTCTGTAACAGTCTCATACTAAGAATCCCCCCATCCACCTTCGCGTGCGTTCGCCCACTCCCGGCCCCGACCCCTTGGCCCGACACTCAACTTGTCCTTCGGTCCCGATCAGTATCACGCTGAAAGGAACTCTTTAGGATTAGTCTTCGCCTGTCCGAAATCTAAGGACACCCTACGGATATTTGCGAGGGCACAGCACATAAGCTGAAGCCAAGTCCTTCCAATCGGTCCCTGTCGGCCACCGACATTAGTTAGTTTTCAGTTCTTAACAGTATATTCTGATTTCACACTCGCATTTTCCATTTAATCATGCCTCCGAGAAAAAATGCCAAGCCAAGCAGTGAAGCAGAATCTTCCACTCTCAAGTCTCCTTTCCTGTATACAGCCCGAGCTACTCAGAGAACCCCGCTACCAGAAATCTCCGAAGAATCTCGCTTCGTGGAAATTACCGGCAATGCTGAAGAAGTAACTGAAGTAACCGAACCCGAAGCAACTGAAGAGATTAACAATCAACCAGTTCCAGAACACGAACCCGAGGATGGCGACCAACCTCAGGATAGTGGTTCCAAGAAGTCCGCAAAAAAGAAACCGGCTCTCGACCCTGAAGAGACATGGGAATTGTTCTCAGGTACTCTAGGATCCCTTAACGAATTCCTTAAAAGCAATATCAAGGAAAAGGAACCTGGGCAAACCCGAGTCAACAAACCCGAACCATTCACTGGCTCAAACCCAAAGAAATTGCCAACATTTCTTATGCAATGTCGATTCAACTTTCGGGACCACCCGGCTGCATTCGCAACGGATGACCGAAAGGTAAACTTCGCACTCTCATACCTTAAGGATTCCGCAGCAGCCTGGTTTGAACCTGCATTCTCTGGCCTCACCTCCGAAGACCCCGATTGGCTTCATGATTGGGATGCTTTTGTTGAGGAACTCGAAACCAACTGAATTCAGTCCCTACGACCAAACCGGCGATGCCGAAACCGCGCTTTCTAATCTCAAAATGAAAGACACCCAGCGCATCACCGATTACATCGTCCAGTTCAACAACCTTGCCGTGCGTTGCAACTGGGGTGATTCGGCCCTCCGTTACCAGTTTTACTCCGGCCTTCCGTCTCACCTCAAAGACGAAGTTTCCAAAGGAGAGACTGGCAAGCCGAAGACCCTCCCTCTCATGCGTCTAAAAGCCCAAAACGCAGATGCCCGATACTGGGAACGATGTTCAGAAATTAGTCGCGAAAACCCCTCGGACAAGAAATTGTCGGACAATAAGAACACCAACAAGTCTGGTAATCAAAACACCAACAACAGTGGCAACTCAACCTCCGATAAGAAGTCCAAAAACAAAGGGGCTAACGACAAAAAAGGCAAGGGTAAACAGTCGAATAAGTCTCAAGACAAAGACAAACCCAACTTAACTGGCAAATTCGGCTCCGATGGCAAGCTCCTACCACAGGAAAAGCAATGCCGAATGGACAACAACCTTTGTTTGTTGTGCGCAGATCCCGGACACTGAGTTGCTGCATGCCCAAAAGCCACAAAAGCCCGATCGGCCAATACGGCCACAACCTCACAACTGGCCAAGCCGGCTGCCAAGTCGAAAAAAGATTAAGCAACTCTCTGGATTCCGTGCGGTTGGAGAGTTGCATTGAATCTCCTCGCACACCGGAAAATTGTCACCTTAATGCATCTGCCTTGTATGATCCTAATTCCTTGTTCATAAATCTTACTTCGGAACCTCTCGGGAATCTCACTTTTCGAGCCCTCATAGATTCAGGTTCAACCCATTGTTTTATAGATACAAGTTTTTCCCAAAAAAATCAGTTAAAAACCTATGCAATAGACCCGATTCCGCTCCGACTTTTTGATGGTACCTCAAACTCTGTAATCTCGCAAGCCTGCAAACTCCGACTTCAGTTCCCGTGTGGAACCTTTCAGACAGTTACATTTTTTGTAACACAGTTGGACCCGAGTTGCTCCGTGGTTCTAGAACATAACTGGCTCACCTGCTACAATCCGTTGATTGATTGGGTATTGGGCAGTATCCATTTCTGAACCCCATCGGCACCCGATACGACTGGTCCATTTCTGCCTGTTTCGGCAAATATGGCCTCTACAGCACCTCCGGCCCCCATGGCAAATCCGAGCTCTCCGCCGCCCGTCTCTCTAATAAACACCGCAGCTTTTATGAGAGCCATCAAGTTGGACGGCTCCCGAGCATTTACAGTCAATCTTAAAGTTGACGAAGTCACCAGTTGCTTTGCATCCCCGGTGGCCGAACCGATCACAGATTTGGAAGGTGTTCCCGAAAAATACCATGAATTTGCAGATGTCTTTAGTAAACAAAAAGCTGATCGACTCGCCCCTCACAGGCCTTACAATTTGAAAATTGATATTGAAGATGGTTCACACCTGCCCCTAGGCCCAGTTTATCCTCTCTCGCAGTCCGAATTATCGGCTATCTGAGATTTCTTGGACGAACATTTGGCTATAGGTTTTATCCGATCCTCAAAGTCTCCTTATGGAGCCCCTGTCCTATTCATTCAGAAAAAAGATGGTTCCCTTCGACTTTGCATTGACTTTCGAGAACTAAACGCGATCACTCGAAAAGATAAGTACCTGTTACCACTAATCTCCGATTTACTCGATGCCCCTCGGAAGGCCCAAATTTATACAAAGATAGATCTCAAGCATGCCTATCATTTGGTTCAGATCGCCGAAGGCGACGAATGGAAAACAGCTTTTCGCACTGGCTATGGCTCCTTTGAATGGTTAGTGATGCCTTTCGGCCTCACCAACGCTCTGTCGGTCTTTCAACGTTTTATCAACGACGTCTTTTCCAACCTCCTTGACATCTTTGTCATTGTGTACTTAGATGACATCCTCATATTCTCTGAAGATCCTACACTTCATGACGAACACGTTCGTGAAGTTCTCTGAAGACTCTGTGTGAGAGGTATGGTGAAATACACTCAGGAAATATAGTCGGATGAGCTCTTACTATATCTCCTTTATTATTTCTATTTTCTCTCTTTTATTATATCTATAATTAGTTCGACGACCTATGTATGCGGTACATCAACTCTTGTGGGCGCACACACGCCAGACTTATGTATTCTAGCGCCCATAGTTTAGAACTCAGACACTTTTTACACCACAACCACGACTTACCCAGACACCCATTAGTGTCCTGTAAGTTGTGATTGGTGTATCGTATCAACCATCACAGATGGGCTTTAGCTATCTACTCTATCAGAGTTTCAAACTGTACCAGTTGAAACTCAATCCTTATCTCAACTCGCGTGGACCACGTCCACGCTACTCTATTATTCGACTCTCTAGTACTCTACTTTACTCTCGAGCAGTCGTTCAGAATCGCACTTGACAGTCGATTCTACTTATTCGTTTTAGCTCTCTACCTTATTCTAGATAGCTACTTCCCTCTACCGTATTGAACTAAGTAGTCAATACGCGTTCATTCTGTATTAGACTTCGACAGTCAATACATCTTAGTGTCGTACCTAAACGGTTGATATCCTTCGTATATAGAACAGTTAGAACTTCCACTACTCTTCACAGTGGTGATCCGGGCCGGACCGCTCTTTCCCTACAAAGAAGAAAATGACATCTTATAAGCTTCTAAGTATGTAAATGACTACTGGCAAGAACCAAACGTCGAGACCTTCGATGACCCCAAGTAATTCAAAACCTCGTCAAAGACCTGCAAGTCTGGAACCACCCCATAACGTCACCATGAGGAAGTCTTCGTTGACTTTTCAAAAACCAGTTCTTCCTGGGAGTCCTCCCGGAGCAGCAGCTGGACCGTCAACAGAAGCCCCCCCAAGTCCGCGAGAAGAACGTCCGCCGACTGAGCAGTCAAACATTCCAGGAACTAATGTCGAGACTACCCATGCTCCCGAACCCGTTCTCTCGTTCCCACCTAGACAGGTCATCCTTAAGCAATTCTTCAGGGGTCATATGATTTATGCTCAACCCATTGACTTACAATGGGATGTGTACTACACCAATCGAATCCCTGCAGATCAGGTTACTCCCTTCGTGGAGGAGTATAATTCAGATTACCCTCTTCTACCGGTGACTGTAGCGGTCTGGTTAGGTCATTATCAGGCCATTTTATCGGTGCAAGATCTATTCACGTGACCTGGAACCCTTGAGGATCTAACTCACTCGATCCCCGAATGGTCAAGCAAAGTTACTTCTGTTATGGAAGGAGGGAGGACGGTTCTTAAACAAGAAGTGTTCTCTTCATTCCTCGAAGCGCTCCGCATGCACGATGATGTGTTACAAATCCTTCACGTCCTACTCGGTGGGGATCACATCGTCCCCAAAGTTGACTACCAGTATATATACATTCGGATGCTGGAGGAGTCTCTTAACGGGATTACTCAGAATTCTTCGTTTGCGTATTTTACTTTAAGGGGTCGGTTAAGGCGAAATCAGAGAAGACTCGATAAGATGGTTTTGGAGGTGCTTTACCCTTATGGTGATTCCATCCAGGTACCCGATTTGCCCATCTCCACAACAAGTTCGTTTGTTTGTACCCTGAATGGGTCTCCCGACACTCATTTCCTTCATTCGCTTAATCGTCCCATTATTTTGCAAGACTTCCCATCAGACATGAGGATGCAGGTTGCCGAACGTTTTCAGGAAAAGGGAATGGAGGTATGCATCCCCCTCTATCAACCTCAACCTCGTCGACCTTTGAATATGGTCGAAATCGAGAGAGGAATTGCCACAGAACTTAGCCCTGTTCCCCATCAGGAAATTCACTGCTCTCGCGTCGCATTCGAACGAATTCCGGGTAACTCTAACATTGGTGAGGAACAAACTACGACTAGGAATCAATCAGTTGCCAACAGGGGTCGACTGTCTTTCTCTACTGCATTCACTGAGGGTATAGCTGGTCAGGTTGCTGGTCGAGGATCGCTGAATCCAGTCGAACCCCGCCATTCCCTGCCGATCTCCTCCAACCCCTTTCTGCCATCAGGAGGACCCCCTAGTAATTCATCAGGGAGTTCTAGTGCCTCAAGCTACGGAGGGCAGTCGGGACGTGGGGGGCACCACGGTAGAGTATATGACTCTCCCTTTCAAACTCCGATGCAGCCTCGAGCCAGCGCACCTATTGATGACTTACCTAAGGATAAAAGGATCACTCTTAACACCAACAACATCAAGATAAAATGGTCAGATCTTCCCGAATACAATGGGACTCAATCCAAGGCGTTGGACTACATCATGGATATTATGAGTCTCTCGGAGATCTCAGACTCCATGAGCACATTGTTGGGAGTCGCTCTGCCAAGATGACTCACCGGCGATGCCAAGATCTGGTGGAGCACCCTAGACCATGAACATCGCACTGAATTCAGTCGATCTCACGGATCGTTTTTTTGGGGTATCGTAGAAGGATTACTTGGAACTCGTTGGCGTGAATCTTTAGCTCTAGAATGGGAGGCCATGAAGTTTCGTCAAATCGGCCACAATCGTGAGACACCCGTTCAGTACATTCAGCGGAGAGTCAAGCTCTATCAATTCTTGTATGGGTTTCACCAAAATCGGAAGGACAAAACGCACAGACTCATCCTGACATTGCCCACGGAATGGCTTTAACCATGAAACACATTATCTGCAACACATCTGGGAATGTTACCCATGCTCTCCAGCTGTCTAGGACAGAATCACTCGCTGACATGGGATATCTTCACCATCCTCATGACAGCACTTAAATTTACTAGTACTCTGGGGCAAAACTTACCGAGTTGCAATATAGGTTAGTATAAAGCTGAAACAGCTATAACCTTCTACAGGGACAACCTATCGACGACATCATGAGCCTGCAGACTTATGCGAACAATTTACAAGAGACGTTGATTAACGCTTGGGTTCAAACACATCGAGAGTGTTATCGGTTCCAAAAGCCTAGAGTCATGATTACCGAGCAAGATGAGTCGGATCCCTGGCATGAGGAAGAACACTCTGGAGGAATCGACCCCACTAACCGAGGTCACGTCCTCCTCGGCGAACTCGAGGATAAAACTGTCCCTAGGAGATCGAACGCTAAGCAGGGTAAGAAACACGGCAAGTTCTTTTTCGAACGAAGTGACAAGAAAAGCATTGCCAAACCTCCGAAGGAGTGTTGGATTTGTGGGAGTTTAGAGCATTTCAAGATCGACTGCCCCCATGCGGGCAGGATGCCGCACTATGTCTCTATTAACAAGTGCTCCGCGCAGAACCCAATGGAGGAGGTGGAGGATCAAAGGGCTTATGAAACGGTTTATGGATTAAGTGTACAGGGACAAGTACATAACATTGATGAGGAATTGATTTTCATTTCTGTCTACCTTCCTCAGCCAGAGGACAACATCGTTTCAGACGTGAAAGCATCCTCGAATGAGAACGAGATGTCGCAGGTTTATGTTTCTATATCAGACCATGATTTTCTCAAGAAAGGAGACTGGCTAAATGCTCATCGTCAGAACCGTGAAGGTCTGACTGAGACGAGAGTTTTATCGCAACCTGAACCTCCCACCATTGAGGAAATCGTCGACGAGGACGCATTTGCGAACCGATCTAAGGAAATAAGTCAGACCTACGTTATAGAAGACCCCTCTGAGTCAGAGGGATCAGAGGAGGAGAGCTTCCCCTTCGACCCAGGGCAATTACCCGACTTAATTCCTTGTGATGAGTCAGACTCTGAAGCAGACGACTCTATTTCGAATGCCACTCCCAAGGTACCTAATGGTAGACGTATCAGAAGGAACGTCAAACTAGCTGCAAGAAAAGAAAGCAAAAGACCTAGAGTTCAATACCCCTGATCCAGTCGACTTATGAAAGAGGATTCGACTATTATCTATCGCAGAAGGGACCCTCCGGGTGGGTATTCCAGTATTGGGACTTCAGCATTACATGTCTATGGATGCGTAGGGAATTCAGAAGCCTCAAATCCTATTAAAATCAGGCTGGACGCTGGGGCTGACCTCTCCTTAATCTCGGAGGATTTCTATAAGGAACTAGAGGACCGCCCTAAACTCAAGCAAGGACTCAAGCTGCGCCTTGTACAACTTACTGTTAGAGTATGATATTACAGCTCTTACATAGTCTATGATGTTCCCTATATTTTTCTGATATTTGTAGTATTTTTCCCAGCACTGTAGGTGCAGTATTGAGTGAGTTACCTAGTAAGGTAACTGATGTGTAGGTGCTTAGGTAAGCACCCTGTAGTATACTCCGCTGTGGGTGTGGGAAAGTCTCCTTAGTGTTTACTTTCCTCACACTCACAGGTATGTAGTTATTTCACAGTTGAATACATTTAGTGTTTACTTTCCTCACACTCACAGGGTGTTTGTCAAGAGTTATTCAACTGTTTCAACACTTACCGGTAATGCCAAAGTATTAGGATACGTCAACGTCCCCATTTATCTCGAGGACGACACCGGTATACTCCTTAAATTTACTGCCAAAACGTACGTTGTCCGAGGTATGACCGTCCCGATCCTTCTTGGAGAAGACTTTCACGTGAATTATGAGATCGGGACACTGCGAGACCAACCGCTGGGTTCCAGATTGATTTTGCCTGGGAGAGCAGGATCTATCCCAGCCAGTTCTTCCAAGGAGCCGCAGCCTTTAACCTTTTCGATTAGCAAGATCCCCTTTGAGGAATTAGCCAATGACTCGCCTGAATTGACTTCCAAACCAGACAAAGGAGTGTGTACTGAAAGAGTCGCACGGGCCTTACAAGATTGTACTATAGAACTGGAATCGGCTCGATTAGTACCAATCTTTGTAGGAGATCTTATTGGTGACCAATGAATAGTCGAGGGAGTTGTCTTGCAGAACGACGATGGGAGTATACTAGCTGCTCCCACCACCGCCATCTCTAGGGAACATGCCGCGATACCTCTTGCTAATCCCTCTCTGACGCCAAGAATCATCAGACGAGGGGAAACCATTGGATTAATTCATGACACGAACAAATGGGCCCAGACTCCTAGATCTTCAACTGAGAAAGCATCGATGCAGTCAACAGCAACCAAGATTGCCCATCTCGTCGAGAGTCTATCAAAAATAGAAGAGGAGCGTGTCCTTAATCCTCAATCCTCCGGACTGCCCCCAGAATGGGAACTCGCAGATGATTTCGACCTGGCAGGTCCTAAAATGTCAGAGGTTGCCACCACGGAAACGTTTCGTGCGGAAGATCTGCATAAGCTGGTTAACGTAGGACCTGACATCCCTACCGATGTCTCCTCCCGCTTGGAGTCGGTATTAACTAAGAATGTCCTAGCCTTCGGAGTAGACAGGCGACTGGGACAAGTGGATGTCAAGGTCAATGTCCCACTGAAAGAGGGCACGCAACCTATTTCAATGTCAATGTTCCCAACCTCCCCAGCTAATAGGAAGGTCATTGATGAACAAATGGATACTTGGTTCCAACAGGGAGTAATCGAACCGTCCAAGAGTCCTTGGGGGGCGCCAGCCTTTGTTGTCTATCGCAACGGGAAACCACAAGTAGTGATCGACTATGGAAAGTTGAACAGTCTAACAGTTCCCGACGAATTCCCACTGCCACACCAGTCGGAAATCATGCAAGCACCTTCGGGCTCCAACATCTTATCTTCCTTTGATGCACTAGCCGGTTTTACCCAACTTGAAATGTTAGAGGAAGACAAGCCGAAGACCACCTTCAGATCCCATCGAGGACTGTGGCAATTCAGGAGAATGCCCTTTGGACTTCGTAATGGACCTTCTATATTCCAAAGGGTTATGCAAACTGTACTTGCACCTTACTTATGGATATTCTGCCTGGTTTATATTGACGACATTGTGATCTTTTCTAAGACATGGGACGATCATCTAGAACATTTAGATCAGGTTTTACAAGCCATAATTGCTGCGGGAATCACTCTCTCGCCCAAAACGTGCTATGTGGGGTATAATTCGATTCTACTACTAGGACATAAGGTGTCTAGACTCGGCTTTTCGACCCATCAAGAAAAGGTTGCCGCTATATTAGAATTGGCTATGCCTTCTAAGATAGCAGATCTTCAACGTTTTCTAGGAATGGTTCTGTACTTCTCCGCGTACATACCATTTTACTCCTGGACGGTCACTCCACTTTTCAACCTCTTGAATAAAGGAGTTCGTTGGAATTGGGATTCTGAACACGCCTGAGCTTTTGAGGACATCAAGGTTGCATTGAGCTCAGCTCCAGTACTCGGACACCCCACGAGCAGTATGCCTTATCGGTTATACACAGATGCTTTGGACTTTGGACTAGGATGTTGTCTCCAACAAATACAGAAAATGACGCTTAAAGACCTTAAGGATACGAAAAGTTATGCCCAAGCACGAGCAGCCTTCGATCAATCACGAGACGTGCCCATCTTCGTTACTCGTTATAAAACCAAGGAGCCGGAATTCACCTGGACAGATTCCTGGGCCGCAGATTTTGATGACACCAGTGTCATGGTCGAACGCGTTATCGCCTATTGGAGCCGTACGCTCAAGAAAGCAGAATGTAACTATTCAGCCACAGAGCGAGAAGCGTTAGCCGCTAAAGAAGGATTAGTCCATTTCCAGCCCTTTATCAAAGGCGAACATATCCTTCTGATCACTGACCATGCAGCGTTACAATGGGCCAGATCTTACGAGAATACTAATCGTCAACTGGCCGCATGGGGGGGCGGTATACGCTGCATATCCCAGTCTGGAAATCCTACATAGAGCAGGACAAATACATAGCAATGTTGACCCACTGTCCAGACTTCCTCGAGTACCGGACTATGCTAGCCCCGTGAGAGACAACCTTTTACCGATCGTAGCAGATTCTTATAACTGGAATGACGATGAGACGTTATGAGAGAATAAACCAGCGGAAAAAGCCGTCTTTCCCACTCATCACGAGTTAGTCGAACCAGTCAGAACCATGGAGGAGGTCCCCCAAACGAAATGGGACTTGCACAACCTCCCCAGAAACGATGAAATCAATGAAGCGAATTTTACTCTCTTGAATCCACAATTGCTTATAGAGATCGACGAAAACTATGCTAAGGAACTTCGCGATGGATACCAGAAGGATCCCGCCTTCAGAAATCATTATGCCACCGATCCCATTTCTCCAAACATGGTAACTACTCCTTCGCATTATTTCATCAGCAAGAATAAGTTATTGTTCTTTCGAGATTCAGACTGGAAAAGTTGAATCTGCATTCCTAGCAGCATGACGACAACCATACTCAAGCTGATACATGATAATCCCTTCGAAGGAGCTCATGCAGGCGGCCACAGGCTCTTTAATCTGATGAAAGACCATTTCTTCTGGCCGAGGATGTTGCATGACTGCGTGGTGTACGCTCGCAGCTGCGACATATGCCAGAAAACTAAAATTGATCATTCCACTCGACAAGGAGCTCTTCGACCCGTGGATGTACCCCTAAGGCCGTTTGAGGTTGTCTCGATGGACCTGATTACCAGATTGCCTCCTTCTACAGAGGGTGCTTATTCAGCCATCTTCATCGCTGTGGATAAACTCACATGTTTCTTAATTTGTGAACCCACCACTTCAGATCTATCCGCAGAAGGATTCGTGCGAATCTTCGTGAATAAGGTAGCCGCTCCTTTCGGCCTACCTTCAAGGATAATCTGTGATTGAGACAAGAGGTGGACCTGTAGGTTCTGGAGAGAGGGCTGCAAAGTATACGGAAGTGCCCTTGCAGTATCCTCGTCCCACCATCCTCAGACCGATGGTCAAACGGAGAATGCTAATGCTATCGTGGAGCAAATGCTCAGAGCATACTGCACCTCTTCGAAGGAGGAATGGTCTAAATGGACTCAAGTAGTGGCTCATACCTACAATTCGACAGTTCAAAGCTCAACAAGCTATGCGCCGGCCTTTTTGCTGATGGGCTACTTACCAAGAGGAATGTCTAGCTGTCTGGAAGGGGACGACCGTGTGGTTCCCAGAGAATTATCGGATAGCCCTGTAGCCAACCAATGGATCTTAGAATTGGAGAATCACCGACAAGTGGTGCGGGATTCGATTGCGCGAGCACAAGAAACCCAAGCTCGCAGTTACAACAAGAGATGAAGATTGGTGGAAGATATCTCAGAGGGAGATTATGTTCTGATTAATCCCCATTCTCTCGAGCTCGTCGAAGCCAAGGGACCCAGAAGGAAACTTATACAAAGATGGATAGGGCCATTTGAGGTCTTGGAAAAGATCAATCCTCAAGTCTTCCGACTCCACATTCCCTCAGAATATCAATTACATCCAGTAATTAATCGAGACCATCTTAAAAGGTACCACCTCTCCCCTAAGGAATTCAGATCCAGGAAGCTACTCGAGAACCCTCGAGAACTCAATCGTAACGACGAGGAGTACAAAGTAGAAGCTATAGTAGGGCACAAAAAGCATTGAAATCGACTCCTTTTCCAGGTTCGATGGAAAGGATATGGACTGGAGGAGGACACTTGGTTAAACGGCAACGACCTTCGTAACGCTCCCACTCTTCTTAGAGCTTACAAGACTATTTATCGAATTTAATGATCATTTCACATCCTTACGACGACATCACTGTTTATCTACTTCTAGCTCTACCCCCCACTTTCTTCCCCCTTGGCCTTTCACTTCAATAACTGAGCAGAGCTTGAAATTAATATAAAATACGTAAATTCGCTAAAGAAAATTTTATTCCCCCTATCTCTTCCCTCCATGTCAACCTCTCTAGTCAGTACACTATGTCACAGGAGCAACAACCCAAACCCAAGTTCCCCAACTTCAAAAGAATACCGTGACCTCAACCTATTAATACCTCTACCACGCCATCTCATACTGAACAAGTCGAGCACTCCACGAGTAATTCTGGAACACCTTTGCCAATACCCTCCACTGCGCAGGGCGACATCGCGGGAATGTCCACCAACTTGGGGAACGAAACCGCCTTCACTCCATACGCTCCTCTTCCCAGACCCCGATTTCCCAATTTTAAAAGAATACCTCGACCTCAAACCACAGTTCCTTCTGCCCCATCACCTTGAACAGAAACTGTCAAGCATGTGGAGGAGACCTCATCATCCACAAATCCTACATGGACGGACTCTGTTCCAAAAGCTGCACCATGGTCCTCTAATACTTGGGGGGCTCCCTCGGGAACATGGAGCGAAACTGTAAGGTTCGGCTTTAAAGATAGCGTAATCCTTCGGTTTGAGCTTCTTACGAAGAGGAACGAGCAGAGTAGGAATAGGCTCCAATTCGAAATAACTACTGTAGCTAATGGGTGGTTTCCCTATTTATGCTCGCATTCGTAGACTAAACCCCCTAGCGACAGATAATAAAAATGAAACAGTGTTCTGATCGGAAAATTATCTACCCTCTCTTTACCCCCTGAGACACGGTGGTAGACCGCTCCGTGCCAAGTCCGCCACCAGGTCCGCTCCCGTTACACCCGCCCTCCCACGCTGCAACGCAGTGTGCCATTAACAGTGGGCTGGTTTAGCCATGCAATTCCCTCACCCCCTGCTCCAGCTCGTCTAAGTCGTCACTCACGTAATCACCATCGAGGTCCATCTCCTCCTCGTGGCCATGACCAATCTGTTGCGTCAATGCATGTGGTCCGTCCTTCTTGATCACCTGAGATTGTGCTGACGCCCTTACACACCCCTCCATGGCCTGCAGCTGACTTAAGACTGGCGCGCCCTTCACAGGCCGAGTTTCTAGGCCGCGCACTGAAGATGATGCCATTGGTCCGGAAATACCCTGCTGCCGCCTCCTTCTTTGGCGACGTATAGCACTTGAGGCCTGTAGTGATGGTAGGCTCCCAGGTAACTCCCGCCGTGGAGACAACCTGTCTATCAGCGACGCAGATTGTTGTCTCTCCCTCCAGGCACGGGTCCGTTCCCTTACACGAGGGTTGAATGTCGATTTGGGTTGCGGTATGTTATTCCTCTGCTGTGCTTTGAGGAGTTGACGCTGCATAGTCTCGAACTGCTCCATACGCAAGTCCCATGCCACTTGGACACCTCGAAGAGCACTATCGCGAACGGCAGCCATTGTAGTCGTCAAGAACTCGGTGGATACTTGCGTTGGATAATCCTGAGCATCCATAGTGGGTGATTCTTGCACAGCGATTGGGACCGCTGAGCCAACATAAATAGAAGGTAAGTCCTCAGCGCTTGATTTGCAAGACACTCCCTGATGACACTCCGAGCTCAAAGACATCTTGGCGATTTCGATGCGATTCGAGAGCCGCCCTTGGCCCCTGGGCAATGATCGAACGCTTGTAACACCTAGTGCCTCCAGGTAAGCCTTCAATGAATGAACATGCTGAAGAGCTTGATATGGCAACCAGGTAGTTTCTCCCGTGTTCCACAAAACCTCAAAGAAGGCCTCGAGACCCTTTCCTGAATGAGCAAGAATCTTCTCGACTGCCCACTCACGAGGCTGACTACCAAAACCAGGAATCTGCCTCAACTGCCTCCCTGGGAAAAGACGATTGTCATTCGGAATGTGTATCCGAAGCAACGAGGCATGAAAACTTGGGTTAATACCCTGTTGCTTGAGCTCCCATGACAGTTCCAACTGGTATGTCGCTCCTGGCTCCAGTACCCGGCTAATCTTAAATGGTCCTATATATTTTGGCAGCAGTTTACGTGCCCGATTTTTTGGTAAACGCAAGTTCTTCGTGGATAAATAAACTAAATCATTGACGTTAAATACCGCAGACCTCTGGTGTCGATTTTCCTGACGCGTCTGCTTAACCCTAGCAGTCAGTATCTCATCGTGAGCATTCATGATTGCCAGCTTCATCCGTTCTGCAAATTCAAGCACACCTGGATACTTCGTATTGTTGTCCCAGATCAGTGGCCGTGGCAGCCGACCATAATTCAAAAAAAATGGTGAGAATCCAGTTGTTTCCGATGTAGCGTTATTCATCGCAAACTCAATAGCTGACAGTTTCGACACCCAATCTTTCTGGTTTGGTGCTACACATTGCCTAAGCATTTGTGTCATCGTCCGATTCGCACGTTCGGTAGCGCCATCTGTTTGGGGGTGGTATGATGAAGACATCCGCAGTTCGACTCCTATCAGTCGATGAAGCTCCCTCCAAAAGATACTTGTAAATAATGAATCTCGATCGCTAACAATTTTGTCGGGCAGCCCATGCAACTTGTAAACATGGTCGAAGATCACCTCAGCCATTTGAATAGCAGTATAGTTGCTGCGCACCGGTACCAAATGGACCATGCAGGTTAAGTGGTCAATAATAACGCAGATGCTATCGAACTCTCCAAGGCGATTCCTAGACGTTGGCAAGGGTCCTACAAAATCAATCCCAATTGCCTCCCACGGCTGTGATGGCACTTCCATTGAACGAAGGTGTCCCTGCGGTTTCTGTGTTTCAGATTTCGATGTGGCACACACACTGCATGACTTGCAAAATAATTCGACATCCTTGGTTAATGATGGCCACCACACATTGGTTCGCAAATATGTAGCAGTTTTCCTGGCCCCTAGATGCGCCAAGATGGAATGTGCATGCGAGATAACAATTTCCCGCACTCGTCGATTCCCAATGGTAATATCAGGGATGCAAAGTAGCTTGACGCCCTCCAGATTGAAAAACAGAAACCCATCCTGCGACGTAAAGCCCTTATACTCCTGCGGCGTTGCCCATATCCTCGAGAAGAAAACGTCTGCTCCATACTGTCGTCGTAAAGCTTCTGGTATGTCCAATCCATCATGGCCCTCCAATGGGATTTCTGCTAGTAGAAAATCCGGAGGCAACTCAGGTAACGCACCCTCCATTGTCTCTCGTGAAACATGCCGTTCAACATAATCTTGATGACCAGACGTATTTGGTGTTTTTCTCCTCACTCCTTGTGATGGATGCTCCAGGGGCGATCCAGATGACTTACTATGATCACTGTGTATCTTTTCGGTCATCTCTCCTGATCGTTCATTACGTCCTTTCCTTCTTGCTCCCAGCCCTGCAAGTGTTGCATATGACGGACGCGTTTGGGTAGCCAACCTTCTTGACCGTCTTGGTGCTTCCTCCAGTGCTACCGCTGCAGACCCTGTATACAGTGGTGTTGACACACTGTTGAAGGCAGGAACCCCTGAAACGTAGTGCATCCCCCGTGTATCCTCTTCCATCCCTGGAATGTCAGTTACGTACTCGGATTCAGCCCTAATGGTGCCCAATGGCTCATCGCTATAGATTCTAGATAAAGCATCGGCAAATGTGTTCGACTTTCCAGGGATATATAGAATCTCGAAGTGGAATTCGTTTGTCAGATCCAGCCACCTTGTCTGCCTCGGGGACAAGTTCTTCTGTGTAAGTATATATTCTATCCCTTTATGGTCAGTACAGATTCGAAATTTTACCCCCAACAGTTGTGACCGGAATCTTTTCAATGACTCCACGATAGCCAACAACTCCTGTTCGTGGACAGGGTAGTTCTGTTGTGCCGAATTGAATTTCCCTGACCAGAATGACACGATTGCGGCAGTGCAAAGATCTTCCCCTTGACTGAGAATGCCACTCGCACCTGTTAAAGAAGCATCTGTTACCAAATTAATGGTTTGATGACCTCGTGAGTAGTCCAATGCAATTCTATAACTGTCACGATGGGCCTGAACAATCCGCTTGACGTCTTCAAAGGCACGCTGCTCTGTTGCACCCCAATGCCACTGCCTATTTACTCCTGTCTGCGCTGCTAAAATAGCCATTGGGATTCAAACTCCCTCACAGTTGTTAGCGAGATATCCCACTGCCCCCAAAAATCCCGCCAGGAGTTGCTTATTTGTCGGAATCTTCCAGTTGCTCACTGTATCAACTTTATGTGGGTCCATTTTTATACCTTTATTGTTAATCACATGCCCTAAAACTGGTAACTCCGAAGCAAACAGGTGCATCTTGTTGACAGCGAGGTATAACTTTTCCCGACGGAGCACTGTAAACACAGTGCGTAGATGCTTGACATGATCACTGATGGAATCCGAGTAGATGACAATATCATCCAAATATACATCCATGAAGACGCCAATGTACGGCGCAAATATGTGGTTCATCAATGTCTGGTAAGTCGACGGACCATTGCAATCCCCTATTTGTAACGTCAGGCTTTCCATAGTGCCATCAGGAGAGGTGAACAATGTCCGGTGGACATGCTCGGGAACCACACGGATCTGCTCGTAGGCATCCTTCCCATCTATCAAACTCCGATACTTATGACGCACAACATTTCGTAGAATAGCTTCGATATCTGGCAAGGGGGTCGCCAGCTTATATGTGTTAGCATTCTGCTCACGCTTATCCGCTACGGTGCGTATTCGCAATGTTCCATCCGCTTTTGGAGGTTTAGGAATAATGAGCATAGGACATGTGTTCGTTCCGTGGCTACCCTCCACCTCCCATTTTTGATATACGTGGTTTTCTTTTCATGCCATAGATCTCTCATTGCTTCGGGACATTTGGATGGTCTCCATGAGTAAGCCTTGGCGTCATCAATTATTGGAATGGTATGATTAACAGCCCTTAATGGAGGCAGTGCTGTTGATGCAGTGTCTGGGTCCAGGTCAGCCGCCTCAGCACGTAAATCTGCCCCTTAACCTCTCTAACTCATCGTCAAAAATTTCAGCTACTGCAGAACGGAGAGTCTCGATGGTGTCTCCTTCCATGGGAAGTGGCTGCGCTGACCCAATGTTGACCCTTGTTGGATTTCAACCCCATCATAACTTGATGTTGAAATATGAAAGGGGTCCCTAATATCAAGTCATACGAATCAAGGTTAGCAACATCGAAATGCCGAGTGCACTTTATGTTCTGATATGAAAACTCAGCAGTAGCTGAATAATTAATTTTTGACCGTGATCCGTGAACAGCCAACTGGATAGTAAGTGGTTTTACTAGTGGATCCTTGACTACTTGCAGCTGATCGACTAACGTCGTCGACATGAAGTCTGCAAGTGATCCACTATCGATCAGGGCTTTCACCGGTCGTTCATTGATGAATGCCTCAATGACCACAGGTTTCGGTAAGCAACGAGTAAAGTCTTTTGGTTGCATTGAGGTACGCTGGACCATTTCCACCCCGTCATTTTGTAACTGCCTCTTTTCCTATGTACTAACGCCTTTTTCGTAGGCATATGAGCGGCATTGACAAACACAACTGCCCCTGATAAGTCCTCTGTGACTTCTCCCCTGGCCACAATGTGTGGCACGGTCCATTCATCCTGTTGGAGATGGTCCTTCGTAACCAGGTACGTTACTGATAACTCCCGGTCACGAATCCGATACGACCCTGCCGTGAATCGGATGATAAATCGCTGTCGCTCCACCCCCATTTAAATCCGTCAAGATGCCTGTCTTATAATAGACTCGAAAACGAATCTCCAACAACTTACACATTGCCTCCTGGCAGTGTCGTCGAAAAGCTGGCATATCTTCGGTGAACCCAGGTATGTGTTCTTCATATACGGCTTGTATTTTATCCTCTATGGCTTC